>JAUKPQ010090048.1:0-86863 GCA_032273045.1 Chloridella minuta | reverse complement strand
GCCCAGGTAAAGTTAAATTCGCATGGTACACGAAAGACCAGAAAATCGTGTCCATCGTTCCGGCTTAAGACGGAAGAAGAAATAAAACTTTCAAGAGGGAGCTTGGCGACAAGCTCCCTTTTTTTTTGTAAAGAAGCGTCATGAGATTTATCGACGAAGTAGAGATCACAGTTATTTCAGGAACCGGCGGCGAAGGCTGTGTCGGCTGGCGTCGTGAGAAGTACGTTCCACGCGGTGGACCTGACGGCGGTAACGGTGGCATCGGCGGTAACGTCATCTTCGTGGCCGATGAGAACTTCAATACACTGATGCATTTCCGCGGACCGAAAGTTTTCCGTGGCGAAGACGGTGTGAAGGGCGGCGGATCTTGCATGGACGGTGCAGCTGGAGCCCCAGCGATTCTCAGAGTTCCCTTGGGCACCTTGATCTACCATCGCGAGACTGGCGATCTTCTCGCTGATCTATCGGTCCATGGCCAAGAATACGTCGCTGCCGAAGGCGGCCGTGGTGGACTCGGCAACGCGTTCTTCCAGACCTCTACGAACCGCGCTCCTTACTTCGCTCAAAAAGGCGAACCAGGCGTTGAGATCCCTATGCGCTTAGAGCTCAAGCTCTTGGCCGACATCGCTCTCATTGGCCTTCCTAACGCCGGCAAGAGCACCATGATCAGTGCGATCAGTGCCGCTCGCCCTAAGATTGCCGACTACCCTTTCACCACTCTCGAACCAAACCTCGGTGTCGTGATGGTCGGGGACAAGACTTTTGTGGTCGCCGATATTCCGGGTCTCATTGAAGGCGCGGCTGAGGGTAAAGGCCTTGGGATCGCATTCCTCAAGCACATTGAACGGACCTCAGCTCTTGTACACCTCATCGACTGCTCACTCTTTTTGGAAGAGTACGAAGTGATGGAAGCGTATTCGACGATCCGTGAAGAAATGGAAAAGTACGATACTGATCTTTTAAACAAACGCGAAATTGTCTGTCTCACGAAGATCGACGCCATGACAGAGGAAGAGATCGAAAAATTCCGCTCTTTCATGGAGACCAATTTAGACCGTAAGGTACTACCCGTATCGGCGGTCTCCGGTCGCAACATCGACATTCTTAAGCAGCTCATGCTTAAAACTAAAGAATCAATATAGGTCCCTGACCGCCCGAGTCAATCCCACCCAGGATGTTCATCCGTCTAACTGTTTTCTTTCTGGTCCGTAGAGAGACCGTAGCATAGAATTTTAGCTACAGAGGAAAACATCATGCCCAGCAAAGACCTACTCAAATCGAAGACATTTTGCATGATGCCGTGGATCCATACTCACGTATGGCCGGACGGTCGTGCATTCCCTTGCTGCATGTCGGATGACCAAAAGCCGATGGGCAATGTGAAGGAAGCTGGCCTCAAAAAAGTTTGGAACGACGAGGCCTACCGCCAACTTCGCCTGAACATGTTGGCCGGAAAAGAATCGTCGGAGTGCAAGCGCTGCTACGAACTCGAGCAGACGGCCGGTGTCTACACTCTTCGCCATAGCGCGAACACAAACTTTGCTAAAGACTTCGATCTCGTCGAACAGACTGCTCCAGATGGAAGTCTTCCAAAAGTTACGATGAAGTACATGGACATTCGCTGGTCCAACCTCTGTAACTTTAAGTGCAGAAGCTGCGGCCCAAGCTTGAGCAGCAGCTGGTACGATGACCACGTCACGCAGTGGGGAGATCCAGGTCATCCCCGCGTCCTAACAGTTAACGACACGCCGATGTTCTGGAATGAGATCGTTCCCCTGCTGGATGAAGTCGAAGAAGTGTACTTCGCCGGCGGAGAGGCACTCTTCACGGAAGAGCACTACAAAATCCTCGAGCATTGGATCAACACCGGCCGTACGAATCTTCGCATTCGCTACACGACGAATTTCAGTGTCATGAGCTACAAGCACTATGATCTCTTCGAGATGTGGCGCAAGTTCTCCGACATCAGAGTCGCTGCCAGTCTCGATGACATGGGTGCCCGCGCTGAATATGCACGCAGTGGAACCAAGTGGAACATCATCGAGAAGAACCGCGAACGGATGCTCAAAGAGCTGCCGCACATCTACTTCGAGATCACGCCGACGATCAGTGCGCTCAACGTCTGGTCATTCGTCGACTTCCACCGTGCTTGGGTTGAGAAAGGGTACATCCATCCGAACAACGTTCGGGTGAATCTTCTCACGCATCCCGACTACCTTCGGGTGCAGATGTTGCCACTGGAACTTAAGAAAGAAATCTCCGATCGCTACATCGCACACTCCAATTGGCTCTGTGAGAATTATCCAAAGTCCGAGATCACCACCATCCTCGAGGGCATCACCTCCATCCTGCACTTCGTGATGGATCGCCACCGCCCGGAGCTGGTGGGTTCGTTTTTGAAGCACATGGAAGACCTGGATAAGGTTCGCAACGAGAACCTCTTTGACGTCTACCCGGAGCTGGCCATCCTTAAAAAGAACCAGCGGCTGCGGAACGAACTTCTTACGGGCAAAACGTTTTGCGTCTACCCATGGATAAACCTCAACTCCACTCCCGACGGGCGAGTGAAGCTTTGTTGCAACATCACTCGCGATGTCGTCGTCCAGAAAGATGGCGGCGGCGATGCGCACCTCGGGCAAGAATCACTCGCGCAAGTCTGGAACTCTGAGTACATGCAGGATGTTCGAAAGAAGATGCTGGCCGGAGAAAAAGTTTCAGATTGCGACATCTGTTACCGCCAAGAGCAGTACAGCGAAAACAGCGCACGGGCCGATGCCAACAGACGGTACCTCGATGGCGGCGCTGACATGTTGCTCGAGAAGATTGGCAACACAACTCCCGCGGGTGAAATCGCAGGACTTCCTACCAGTCTAGAACTTCGCCTCGGCAACCTATGTAACCTCAAGTGCAATAGCTGTTACGGTTGGAGCAGTAGCAGTGTTTCGAAAGAACGATTGAACATGCTTGATCGAGTTGAGAAAGGCGAGCTCAAGGCTGCGCCATGGTTACTTTCGACGCTCCAAGAAGAACGAAACATCTTGGGTGTGAACTTCGCGTGGCATGAAGAAGACGTCTTTGAGAACGACATCAAGCTCGTCGCCCCAACTCTCCAGCGCCTCTACCTCACTGGTGGCGAGCCCACCATGATCCGTGCCAACCAAAAGCTGGTGGATGCCCTCGTGCACGCAGATAACACCGACTGCAATTTCTCCTTCACAACGAACCTCATGCTCTGGAATGAGGAGCTCTACACAAAACTCTCCAAACTAAAGAACGCCGAAGTCCAGGTGTCGATCGACGGTTTCGGTGAAGCCAACGACTACATCCGCTACGGAAGTACTTGGTCGACGATGGAGAAGAACTTTACGCGCCTGACGACCCTCCCGAGCAATGTGCGCATCGTCGTCTACACCGTTCTGCAGGCGACCAACATTCTCGAGATTGAAAAGATCCTGCGCTTCCTCGCCTTCCACTCTCTCGAACGCGACATCATCTGGTACCCGATTCGTCTCGACTATCCTCTCCCTTTGAACGTTGGGCTCTTGCCGAATAGCATTAGAGAGGAAGTGTGCAGCCGCTTAGAGAAGATTGAAAGCATATTCAAGCGCTACCCGCGGCTTCGTTACCAGCACGGCCTCGAGGAAGCCATTCGTTTCTTCCGGCAGGGTTTTTCGTACCATGAGACGATGTACCATGGTTACGATCTCGCAGGTAAGAAGCAACACTTGCTCCTCGTGGAGTACCTCGACTTCCTCGATTCTGCGCGGGGAACTGATTGGCGCAAAACTTTTCCTGGAATCGAAGCATGTCTGAGCACAATCTAATCGCCATCGAGCCCGACAAGAACGAGCAGGGCATCTCCATCACTTGGCAGGTTTCGGATGTCTGCAACTTTCGCTGCTCGTACTGCAACGAAGGCAACTGGGGCGGCAAGAGACCGAACAACGACACCGAGCACCTCATCAAGCAGTTAGATGCCATCATCACCCACTTCGAAGGCCAAGGTTACGGGTGCTTCAAATTCTTTTTCTCTGGTGGCGAACCCTCATTCTGGAAGCCGATGGTCCCGATCGCCGAGTTCCTTCATCAGCGCGTGAAGAATCCACTCCTGGCGATGAACACGAATCTCAGTTCTCCATTATCCTGGTGGGAGAAACACCACCATCTGTTCCAAGACGTCGTCGCGAGCTTCCACATCGACTTCGCCGACCCAGACCGGTTTCTGAAAACGGCGACGTTCCTGCAAGACAAGACGAACTACCTCGCCCTCCGCATGATGATGCAAGAAGATCGCTTCGACGAGGTCAAGGAGTTTGCCACGAGAGTCAAGGGGACGATGCAAAACTTCGCCCTCGAGTGGGTCCCCATCCTCGCCGAACTCAGTGCCGACGCCAGCCCCTATCTCTACAAAGACCCCGCTAAGATGGATTTCTTCAAGACGCACGGATACGAGCGTGTGGAGAATGTTCCCAAGCAGTTCACGCCGTATACATTTCCACATCCGATGGAAGTCTACGACAACGGAACACGCCAATCGCTGAATTCAAACAGACTCGTCGCCGACCGACGAAATTTCTTCAAGGGCTGGAATTGCCGGATCCACGAAAGCCTCTTCATTAGCATCGATGGCAACATCCAACCGGCCAGCTGCGGAGTCGGGAAATCACTCGGAAACATCATCACGGGCGAGCTTCATCTTGGTTCGACCGCTGTCATTTGCCCAAAGGATCACTGTCCCTGCGGCACCGACATTTGCATAACAAAGCACAGGCCTCGATGAGCACGAAAGCAAGTTCTACCTTTTGCATGCTACCCTTCTCTTCGCTCTCAACACGCAACGACGGCGTGCTGCGGGTTTGCTGCAACAACTACACTTACCCACGAGACAGCAAAGGCAACGAACTCACCGTCGCCGGTAAAAGTGACATCGCAGATCTCTTCAACAACAAGCTCCATCGCGACATCCGCAGCTCGATGCTCAAGGGTGAAAAACACGCGAGCTGCCAGCGCTGCTGGGACAACGAGAAGAACGGCGGCCGGAGCTTTCGCCATGTGTGGAACGATATCTACGGTGATAAGCAAGACGAAATGCTGTCGGACGTGGCGCCGGATGGAACTCTCAACGCCCCACGCTTCTACTACATGGACATTACGTTCGGTAACAACTGCAACCTTCGTTGCCGGATGTGCAACCCTGTGAACAGTAAATTGCTGATCCCGGAAGACCTTGCCATCGGCATCACCGACAAGAATTTCTTAAGCACCTTGCCCGTGATGGATTGGTACCAGCTACCGCAATTCATGGACATCTTCCGTTCGGTCTTGCCGCACCTTGATCGACTGAATTTTCTCGGCGGTGAGCCCCTCTTTGTGCGGGAGCACATGGATCTGCTCGCAATTCTAGTGAAGGAAGGTCGCGCCCCAGACATCGAGATCCAGTACAACACAAACTTGTCGCAGATCCCCGAGCGTCTCTACGATCTTTGGCGCCACTTCAAACGCGTCAACGTTGGCGTGAGTGTCGACGGAGTGGGCCGCGTGAATGAATTCATTCGCTACCCAAGCACCTGGGATAACCTCATCAAGAACATCCACAGCATTGCGCACGACTACAAGGGCAACAACATCGCTCTCAGCATCCATTCGACCATTCAGATTTATAACATCATGAACTGGGGCGAAATCCTCCAGTGGGTGGCTCGCGACCTTGGAGACCTCGGCTTCCATCGTGTTCCCTATGCTCTTTACGTCGGTCGTCCCGAATGGTTTGACGCTTGTATCTTACCTACCGATTTTAAGCAGCGGGCCTATGACAAAGTCATGGAAAGCATCACAAAACTTCCGACACATTTGTTCGATGAGGAAGAAAAAGCGAAGCTCTCTACCGTGAAGAGTTTGTTTGAGCACATCCGCCAAACCACTCCACCGGACCGTGATAAGCACTGGCAAAAGTTCTTAGAAATCTCTCGCGGAATGGACAAATTCCGAGGGCAACGAATCGAAGACGAGCTCCCAGAGCTGGCCGGCTTCTTCAATTAGTCACCGAATCGAAATAAATAGCTGAAATCACAGGGCTTTATCGCTCTCCTCACGCTATTGGCAATTCCTCTGCGCAAGCGTACAGTGCAAAAAATTTGGAGAATGCATGCTTATGTCAACGAACCCACGCTCGCAGCAATACAACGCCGTCCTCAACGACCCTAGCTGGGTGTTTCCTCTTAACCACGCCATGATGGCCGTTAATATTCTTGCCGATTTCAAAGGTGAAAACCTCAAAGTGTTCGACATGAAAGGTTCGTCGATGTGTGACTTCAACGTCATCGCGACGGCGCAAAACACCATGCAGGCACGCGCGATGGCAGATGAAATCTCGCGCCAGCTTCGTGCTGCGGGCACAGAAATTCTCTCTTACGAAGGTTACGGCTCAGCCGATTGGATCTTGATCGACACCGGCGACGTGATTGTTCACGTGTTCCAAGAAAACACGCGCGACGCTTACGATCTTGATCACGTCTTTGGTGAACGTCCGCAGGTGAAAATTCCAGAAGAGTTCTACTTCGCTGGACCGGCCAAGACGACATCAGAAGACGCTCTCAAAGGGTTCTTCTAAGCTTGAAGTCTCTGCACTTAATCTGTGTAGGAAAACTCAAGGACGCGCATCTTGAAGCCGTCGAGCACGACTACCTCAAGCGTCTCATCAATCCTCCTCTCCACATTCACGAAGTTCGTGCCTCAGCGGAAAACAAAGAAGCTGAGGCCGAGGCGATCCTCAAGAAGCTGAAAGACTTAGGCGATGGTGGCCTTCATCGCGTCGCGATGACTGAATGGGGAAAACGCTACACGTCCATTGATTTTGCTCAGTACACTGAGAAGCTCATCGAAAAACCGGGTAAAACAGTCTTCCTCATTGCCGGTGCTGAAGGCTTTCACGAGAGTGTTCTTTCGCAATGTCAGGATCGACTTTCGCTCTCGGAGCTGACATTTCCCCATAAGTTGGCGAGAATCCTTCTCGTGGAGCAACTCTATCGCGCTCAAACTTTGCGCATGGGGCACCCCTACCACAACTAGGGACGATCATGATCATTCAGAACCTCAGCCCCCGCGTTCTCTTGTGCATCCTCGATGGCTTCGGGAAAAATCCTGCGGATCTAAAGAACGCTGTATTGCACGCGCAGAAACCAACCATCGACTCACTCTTTGCTCACTATCCGTGGACGACGTTGCAACCGGGGGGCGAACCCGTGGGTCTTCCTAAAGGTGTGGCGGGTAACTCTGAAGTGGGTCACTTGAATCTCGGTGCGGGCCGTCCCGTGCGCCAAGATCTCGTGCGCATCAACGAAGCCGTCGCGCTCGGTACCTTCAAAGACATGCCTCACTGGAAAGATTTAGTGAGCAAGGCCCGCGAGACAGGCCGACTCCATCTGATTGGTCTTTTGTCTGACGGCGGTGTGCACGCTCACATCGACCATCTCAAACACATTCTTGATCTCGTGCGCTTCGAGCAGTTTAAGGTTTATCTTCACGCCTTCACCGATGGGCGCGACACCGGCAAAGACAAAGGCGTGGGTTACGTGCGCGAGATCCTCAAGCACGATGGCTTCATTTTCGCTTCGATGCAAGGCCGCTCGATTGGGATGGATCGCGATCGCCGTTGGGAAAAGATTAAAACGTGTATCGATATGCTCACGGGAGTGGCCGGCCATGTCGGTAACAATCCGATTGAGTACATTGAAAGCGAATATGCGCAAGGTCGCTTCGACGAGTTTGTACATCCCGCGCTCTTCAGCGCTGAAGGTGCGATCAGAACCGGCGACCCGGTTTTCTTTTTTAACTATCGCCCCGATCGCGCACGCCAACTCACACTCGCCTTTAACGATCTAAGCTTTCATGAATTTCCCGTACAGATTCGCCCGGGGTACTGGCTGTGCATGAGTCCGTACGTGCAAGATGAAATCCCCACCCTACCTATCCTTTTTGATAAAGAAAAAATTCCGGGCACGCTCGCGGAATACCTCTCCATCAAAGGAAAAAAACAATTCAAGATCGCTGAAACAGAGAAGTACGCCCACGTGACGTATTTCTTCAATGGTGGCGAGACCAAACCGTTTGTGGGTGAAGAGCAGTTACTGATTCCCTCCAACCGCGAAGTGGCAACGTACGACGAGAAACCATCGATGAGTGCTCCGCAAGTCTGTGAAGCGCTTTTACATAAATTAGCTGATAAGTCTTTCTCACTTTACGTGGTGAACTTCGCGAACTGCGACATGGTTGGACACACCGGAAACTACGATGCCACCATCAAGGCCGTTGAGGCCGTCGATGCCTGTTTGAATCTGTTGATTGCCAAGTGCGCACAAGAAAACATCACCCTGCTGGTAACGGCCGATCACGGAAATGCTGATCAGATGGTGTATCCTGATGGCTCAACTCATACGTCTCATACAGATGCGGAAGTTCCCTTCATCGTTGTTCATCCACAACTCAAAGATCAGACACTGTCCCTCAATCCGAGCTTAAAGACGGCTGCGCTCAAGGATGTCGCTCCGACGATCCTATCCATTTTAGGTCTTCCGAAACCGAGCGACTTTACCGGTGAGCCGGTTTTTCTGTAAAACCGATTGATTGAAGTTTTGCCATGAGAAAATGGGCATACTCACGATTGGCGAAAGCGTTGGGGTGACCGTCGAGGGGAATCTTACGTGATTCGGCCCAGCCCGGAGAAAAGTACTCATCTTTTTTCACGTCATTCGCCCAGACATCGAGGCCGTATTTTTTGAACGCCGCAAAGATCTCTCCCTTATCCACGTTCTCACCGATGAAGGGTGGCGTGTGAGCTTGCCAAGAGATGTAGAATTTTCCCGCAGGAAACTGCTTGAGATACTCCCGCTTGAGTTCCGCAAGGTAGAGGGCGAAATCCTCAGGGGCACCACGGAGTTCCCACGGAATGAAATGGGAGGTGGCGCGCAACCAAGGTTTTTCAAACACCGTGCCCTTCAAGAGTTTGGCCCATTTGAAACTCGCTTTCTCACGAAGCACACCGTCGTACTTGATCTCGTCGCCCACCCGCGTGTAGATCGGTCGATTCCCTGCTCCCCAACTCAGGTAGCGCCATGTTCGCCGGAGCCGTTCGTAGTGGTCCTGGATGACGGAGTAAACCATCACGCCACGCTCTTCCGGATAAATCTCCTTGAGGCTCAGATTTTTCCAGAGATGGAGGTGCTCTGAAACCCCACTCCCCGGGAGGCCCATGTTCACGACGCGAACGAGTGGAAGATCGTGAGACACCAAGTTGGAAAAGGTCCGATTCTCGTTTAGGCCCTCGCCGAAGGTCTGGGAACATCCGACAAAAAAGAGGTGCTGCTCGAGTTTTTTCTTGCTCGCAGTATCGGCCACCAGTCGAAACCCTTGAGGGTCGCGGTTAACGCTTATTTCATAGACGAGCTTGCCGTTTACGACTTTCGATTCATGCGAATGGGCGACGTGACCACGCCAGCTCATGAGGGGAATGGGGACCTTTTGCATTTTAAACGCCTGGAAGTCTCCCCAGGCAAAATTTATTAAAAAGAGTAAAGCAACCAAGCGACTCTCCTAAAACGATTTATCCAACGCATCATGCTGATAGTGTCAGGCTAGTCTATAATTAGTTCTGATCGATATCAAACACCAGCAAGCAGGCTTCTAATGAAAATGGCCCTCTTATGCTCAGGCGGGGATGCCCCAGGTATGAACTGCGCGATTCGCGCCGTGGTAAGAACGGCGATCTATCACGGACATTCTGTTCTTGGTATCAAGCGTGGTTATGCCGGACTTCTGCGGGGCGAGTTCCAAAAAATGGATCTCTCTTCCGTAGGTAATATCATCCAGCGCGGTGGAACGGTTTTACAAACTTCCCGCTGCCCGGAGTGGATGAAGCCCGAGTTCCGCGCCAAGGGTGCTGAGATTCTCCGTGCCCAGGACGTCGACGGTCTGATCGTCATCGGTGGTGACGGCTCATTCAACGGCGCCAATGCTCTTTCACTGGAACACGGTTTTCCCGTCATCGGGATTCCAGGCACAATTGATAACGACATCAGTGGAACGGAGTACACCATCGGTTTTGATACGGCCGTGCAAACGGCGATTGAAGCCATCGATAGAATCCGCGACACGGCCCACTCCCATGCGCGGACCTTCCTTGTAGAAGTCATGGGAAGAAACTCTGCGGCGATCGCACTCAAAGTTGGAGTGTGCACGGGCGCTGAGAACGTTTTACTTCCCCACGACCAAGTTCCCTTGCAAAAAATCGTCGATGATATTCAGCGTGGTGTCGCCCGCGGGAAAGATTCTTCGATTATCGTCGTCGCCGAAGGACCTGTAGCCGGCCGGAGCTACAACATTCAAAAAGAACTCAAAGAAAGGCATCAGCTCGATGCCCACGTTTGTATCTTGGGTCATATCCAGCGAGGCGGCTCACCCACTTCTAACGACCGCTTCATCGCTTCGCAGATGGGATCACTGGCCGTGGAGGCCATTATGTCTGGGAAGACGGGGCAAGTGACCGTCGTGCAGAAGGGTGTCGTGACACTTGAGGAACTCAGCAAGTGCGTTCTGAAGAATGATGGCGGTTACACGGAGTTCAAAGGTCTCGCGGAAAAGCTCTCGATCTAGAACACGGTGTAGATAAACGGTGAGTAAGGATTGCTTGGACCAGCGATCACAAGAATGGCGGCGAGAACGAAGATGGCGAGAAGTGGGATGAGCCAGAATTTTTTACGGGCCATGAAGTAGCGGAAAAGATTTTTCATAGGATCTCCCAATAAAGAAACAGCTTAATGCCAACATGAATACGCGTCAACAATGCCTCTTTCTTCTACAAGTGGCCCTGCCATTTGCGGCGTTGGCCATTTGGAAACACCCGGGCTTCAGTCTTCCTGTAGGCATCATTCTTCTTGGACTTCCCTTTTCATCTACCCGCCGATGGCTCATCGCTCGCTGGATTGGCCTGGGTGTTGTGATGGGAAAGATCATTTCCCCCATCGTTCTCTCCTTCATCTACTACCTCGGCCTGACTCCACTGGCCCTGCTCAGGAGAATGGTGGGAAGTGACGAGCTTCGCCTCAAGAAACCGGTCCATACCAATCTCAAGTCGGTAGAAGAGACGATGACTCCCGCACGGTTTGATGATCTATGGTGATTCTGGGAATTTCTGCTTTTTATCACGATAGTTCAGCGGCTCTCATTCGCGACGGTGTCATCATCGCAGCTGCACAGGAAGAACGCTTCACGCGCAAAAAGCATGACTCGGCATTTCCAACTCATGCGAGTGAGTACTGCCTCAAAGAGGCCGGCGTAACTTGGAACGAAGTTGATGCCGTCGTTTTCTATGACAAACCCTGGCTCAAGTTTGAGCGCATCCTTGAAACGTACTATGCCCTTGCTCCTCGAGGAGCGGCGTCGTTTCACGCGGGTCTTCCGCTGTGGCTCAAAGAGAAGGCCCTGCTTCCTCGCCTTCTTCGTAAGCACATCCCCAAAAACGTTCCGCTAAAATTTTCGCAACATCATCTCTCACATGCTGCGAGTGCCTTTTTCCCCTCTCCCTTCGCCTCCGCAGCGGTTCTGACACTCGATGGTGTCGGTGAGTGGGCGACCGCAACCATCGCCCATGGACAAGGGCGCGATCTCAAGATCATTCGTGAGATGAGCTTCCCCCACTCTGTGGGTTTACTGTATTCGGCTTTCACTCAGTTCTGTGGGTTCAAGGTCAACTCCGGGGAATACAAGTTGATGGGTCTTGCTCCCTACGGTCGGCATGGCCATGCGCAGGTGGAAGAATTTAAGCAGAAAATTAAAACCACCCTCTGCCATATTTACGACGACGGCAGCATTTGGCTCGACCAAGATTATTTCGCCTATGCCACCGGGCTTGAGATGGTGAATCCAGCTAAGTGGTCCACGCTCTTTGGATTTCCACTTAGAGAAGCCGAAAGCTCTCTCACTCAACCCTACTGCGATTTGGCCTTGGCCATTCAACAGGTCACGGAAGAGATCGTTTTGAAACTCGCCAGAACGGCGAAGCAACTCACGGGCGAAGATTATCTGTGCCTCGCCGGTGGTGTGGCACTGAATTGCGTAGCAAATGGTGTGTTGAAGCGCGAAGGTCTGTTTAAAGACATCTGGATTCAACCAGCTTCGGGTGATGCGGGTGGCGCGCCGGGTGCGGCGCTCGCCTACTACTACGCTTTTGAAACCCATGCGCGGACTCCTGCTGCCATCGATGGCATGCAAGGCTCCTACCTCGGGCCCCAATTCAGTCCCGCTGAGATTCGTACGGAACTTACTACTAATAATATCCAGTTCCGGGAATTAAAAGATGAGCTATGCGATGAAACCGCGCGCCTGCTCGACGAAGGTTTCGTCGTCGGGTGGTTTCAGGGCCGCATGGAGTTTGGTCCCCGTGCACTCGGTGGACGCAGCATCCTGGCCGATCCCCGCTCACCGGACATGCAGAAGAAACTTAATCTCAAGATCAAGTACCGCGAAAGTTTCCGACCGTTTGCGCCGAGTGTGCTCGCTGAGGATGCAACTTCGCTATTCAAGTTCGGCTGGCCTTCCCCCTACATGCTCTTGGTGGATCAGGTCCATCCCGACCTCTGCTTCCCTCTCCCCGCTAACTACCAGGACCTGACCCTGGACGAGCGGCTCTACTTTGTACGCTCAAAGCTTCCCGCGATTACCCATCTCGATCATTCTGCCCGCATCCAGACGGTGCACCGTGAAACAAACCCCTTGTATCACCAGCTCATTAGCGCCTTTAAAAAGCGCACCGGAATGGGCGCATTGGTGAACACGTCCTTCAACGTTCGCGGCGAACCTATTGTCGGATCTCCCCGAGATGCCCTACGCTGTTTCATGAAAACAGAAATGGATGTTCTCGTGATGGGTCCATTCGTGATCCAGAAAAGAGACCAACTGGCGAGCGTCGTGGCCGAGTGGGCGGCCATGCCCGACGTTAAGGAGTTCGATTGAAAAGCCGACCTCACATCGATTGGTACATCTGCGCCGCAGGCTCCGGAAGACGCTTTGCGGAGAAAGGCCTGTCGATCCCGAAGGCACAGATACGACTCCAGGGGCGCTCCATGCTCGAGCGCTCTGTGCTCTGTCTTCCCGTGCGGCCCGGCGATCGGATCGTCATTATCATCCAGCACGCAACATCGAACGCGGAGTTCGAACGTGAAATCGAATCTGTGTTCCCCTGGGTGAAACTCCACTGGGTCCGTCTGCGCAAACCGACGTCGGGTCAACTTTCTACGTTCCTAGCAGCGAAGAAGTTTTTCCAAAAAAACAGAGGCATCGCCATCTGGAACTGTGACACGAGTTTCAACTCAAGTGACTTTGAAAAAAGCCTCCTCGAAGAAAAATGGGACGGGCTCGTTCCTTGCGGAAAGCTTCCAGGTGAGAGCTGGTCATTCTTCAAAACAAACGCGCAGGCGAAAGTCACGGCCGTGAAAGAGAAGAAGAGAATCGCACCGTGGGCTTCCGTTGGGCTTTACTACTTTCGAGACATCCGCCTCATACTTCGATCGTCGCAAAAGATCGTCGCCCAAAAACCGACCGACGGTTTCAGTGAGCACTATGTTTCTTCGCTCTATCCCCATCTTCTTGCCGAGAGCTGCAACATCAAAGTCTGCCCCACGGATGTGTTCTTACCCTTTGGAACACCCGAGCAAGTGAAGGACTTTTGGGATGTCTCGCTTCGCCAACTCGTGGATGAAAATCAAGCGGGTCGTTCATGAAGCAAAAAAACGATCAGCTAAGAACTCCGACGAGAGATTACAATCATCTGGATGACCGGGGTGATTATTTTATAAAAAGTTCTGCCTTCACCAAAAAGATCGAAGCGGAAGCGAAGTTCTATGACGAACTGCCGCCTGCGCTTAAGAAGTTCTATCCTAAGTTTCTGGGTCGAAGCTCCGAGGGGCGCTGGCCCCGAGGCTACGCCATCGAGAAGATAAACGCCTCGGATGCGAGTCTCTATGAAGTCGGCCATCTCGCTTGCGAGCCCTCCTACTTTACAGCGCTCTTCGAGCTGCTGAATGGCTACATCGCTGAAGTCCCCACCCAAACGCTCTCCCCTCGTGACTGGAATGCGCTCTTTCAGAAAACCATCATCCAGCGAGATCTGGAGCGGCTCCACACCTTGCGCGAAGCGAGCGTCTTCAGCGACATCGATCAAATTTTTTTAGCGGCCGGATTTTCGGGCGTCGATCAATTCGCGCTGAAGCTCCACGATGAACTCAAAGCCGAGTGTGCACGCAGCGCAAACTTCACCGTGTGGGCGTCTCACGGTGACCTCTGTCTCTCCAACATTCTTGTCTACAACAAGAATCTCTACCTGGTTGACCCACGTGGCTCAGCGATGAATGAGGAGGGCTATCTTCTCCCGCAATACGACCTCGCAAAACTATCACAATGCCTCATCGGTGCGTACGACTTCATCAACCACTCCGTGGGTAAGCTTCCTGCGACTGATCGGCACTTGGCCGATTTCCAGACGTTCATTGCAAACAAAGGCGTGACCCTGAGATCCATTCGTCTCGTCGAGAGCAGCCACTTCCTTGCGATGCTCCCTTTACATCTCTCACATCCGATCCATGTTCGTGCCTTTGCGTTGCAGGCCATCGACGCCTATCAAGCAGCTCTCAAGTTATGAAGATCCTGGTCGCCATCCCTTGCTACAACTGTGCAACTCAAGTGAAGCGGGTGTTCAAATCCCTGGAAGATTTGCCTGAGCTCTCGCTCATCAAGTCTGTGCTCTTCATCGATAATCGGAGTCCGGACGACACCGTGAATGGTCTTCTCGAACTAAGAAAGAATTCTGCGTTCGCGCATAAAATTTTGATCGCACGGAACGACGAGAACTACGGCCTCGGTGGCACCCATAAGATCGCCTTCCAGCATGCCCTCGCAAACGGCTTCGATGCCGTCCTGATTCTTCACGGTGACGACCAGGCGAACACCGCTGATATCCCAGAAATGATACGTCGAGCGCAGTCTCGCCAGACGAGTGTCTTGGGCTCAAGATTCATGAAAGATTCTGTGTTAGAAAACTACTCTCCCTCAAGAATTCTTGGAAATCGTGTGCTCAACGTCGTGTTCAGCCTGGCCACACTCCGGCCGACACACGACTTAGGTTCGGGGCTTAATCTTTTTTACACCAGCGATTTAGCACGGATTCCTTTCTCAACACTCTCCGACTCATTCAATTTCAATGTTGAGCTGCTACTCGCATTCTATCGTGAGCAGATCGGTTTAGAATTTATGCCCATACATTGGCGCGAAACCGATCAGACGAGCAATGCCCGCAACTTCTCTGTCGCCTTCACCATGCTTGCCAGTCTGCGGAACTGGCTCAACCGCAGTGCTCGGCAACAGACGCGCTTCACGCACTATGCGACGGAGCTTCTGACGAACTAGCTTGGCGTTTTTCTGCCATCAGATAGACCAGCACGAAGGGAACGAACATCCACACGGGAAGCTGGTACTTGTAATAGGCAGCCGGAGCCGTCAGCGCGACGAAGATCGTACGAGCGAGCAGGACCGAGGAAAGAAGGACGAAGTATCTACTCCTCGAGATCAGAAACCACCCCACCCAAAGTAGAAGCGGGATCAAGTACGACTGGAAGTATATCTCCTGCCGGGAATGCAGCTCTTTTCGCCACCACCGAAGAGATGCCTCAACCCAGGGCCAGCGTTGGTAATCCTGTGTCGGTAGCGTCTCAAACATTTGACCAATGTCAGGTGTTCGACGAATGAAGTAGGAGTCTTCGGTAAACATGTACCGTTTGAAATTGAAGCCCAACATCGTCTGGTTGAGGGCCCAGCGATTCTCAAAGAAGAGGGAGGGGTTCTCACGGATGATCTCGATAGCGGCCGACCGGAACCGAAGATAGTCCGTATGGGTCGCTTCATTTCGATTGAGACCACCGAAGTGAAAGGGATCTATGTCGAAGGGATTGTGATACTTGAGCAAATAATCGTTCTTAAAGAACGGACCTAATTTCTGATTCACTTCTGGTGGAAGTTGCTCTGCGTATTTCGCCGATAGAATACTTGAGAGTGGATTAACCAAAAGCGTAGATTCATAAAAATCATCTTCGATTGTTTGGTCAATCCGGATGAACGTAAACGTCACCCAACTCAACAACGGAATCAGGAACATAAGGCAGTGCAAGCGTTGGCGAGTTTTTCTATGGCTAAGGATGTCGTAGAGTAGGAGTGCTCCGATGGGTAGCAACGCCTCTTGTCGCAGCAGCACCGCACACGTCGCAAAGAACGTGAGCCACGCGTGCGGCAGCCAGCGCTCCTCACGATCCAGCCAGATCTCAAAGAGCTTAAAGAGTGTCATGACGAAACACCAGAATGCCGCCAAGTCACGACCGGGGTAGTAGGTCATGTAGAAGTTAGCTGGATAGAAGAGGAAAAGCGCAAGGACCCCGTAAAAAACATTCTGGAGTCCTCGGCGTTGGGCAAAAGAAAAAATATGATAGAGACAAATGAGAGTGACAAATACATTCATCGCCGTGACGAGCCACAATACCGGTAGAAGTTGGTAGCCCGCAATAAAGAGATAGGAGTAGAGCCGTCCGGTGAAAAACGAACTTTCGAAGCGAGCGGCCGACACAAAATTACCGACGATATCCCATCCAAAGAATCCTGGTGCGACGAGCGCTCCTAGCGTGGCCAAGAGGATCACCACGACTAGAAATCCGATTTTTGATTTTCTTTGCCACGCCCGTGCAATCTCCCACTCATGGAGGAGAAGAAAAGTAAGGAGGACACAAAAACCACAGAAGACGATGAGGGCCACAGCCGTGACGAGTGTCCAGCGTCGCTGCGGTTGCGGATCGTCGATGCGGATTTTTCCGACGAAAGTGTACGGGACGATGGTCTTATACCACTGGAGACTCACACCGATGGACTCGGGCGAGTTGGACTCGAAGCCTGCCACCCGCGCCGAGCTATACTCGATTCGTACGCCCTGTTTGGAAGGGTCATGGGGTTTTCGCACTTCCCTCCCCCAGCTATCTTCCAAAAGGACGGTGACCTTGGCCCCGACTGGCACCTGCGAAAAGTTTACGACCGTGGGCGTGTACCAGGGACGCGACAAGAGCAGGCAAAAAAAGACGAAAGCCACACAGAGGCTGAGGAGTAACTTTTGCTTCATGGAACGACTCATGCGCCTATTATCCGACGGGCGGGCATTACTCGCCATTATTATTAATCTAGTTTGCCGAAGTGTTGTCGCCTAGAATCTACTCATGTCACGTAGGCTTGCGGCTTATCTCTTCATGGTTTTCATCACGGCGATCCTTGTTTGGACCCACTTCTCATGGCCCATCTTCGAGGAAGAATCGGATTACGTACGCTTTGCCCTTTGGGCGCTCCCCGATCAATTTTGGCTCAGTGAGCCGTTTTACTTGGCCGATGGCCATACCCCATTACTCTCGCTGCTCATGTCCTGGCTGCTCGTCTCCTTCTCACCGCTGTGGGCACGCGTCGTCGCCTTTGGAATCTCGCTTGGCGGAATGTATTTTCTTTTTTCTTGGGGAAAGGTGCTCCGCCTCCCACTGTGGTCAACTCTCCTCTTTGGGCTCTTCTTGCTCCTCCTGCCGCTCCACCGGGATCTGCTCACGACCATGTTTAGCGACTTCCCCGGCTTCGTGTTCTTAATGGGCTGGGCGTACTTTCGGCATGTGAGGCGGCCAACTCCTGCGATGCTTTGTTTGTTGGTCGCGTGCCTGATGCGCGAAACACACATCCTCCCTGCCGTTTTATTCGTCCTCGTTGGCTGGAGAAGCCTCAACCTTCGGCGCACCATCTGGGTTGAGCTGACCGCGGTTCTCATCCTTGCGCTCTACTACTCCTGGTCAAAACTCGTCACCGGATTTTGGTACCCCTTCAACGGAAGGCACGCCATTGACCTAGCAAATCTCACTGAACGAAAGTGGCCGTATGCCACGCTTCCTATTGTGCTGCCGCTAGTGCTCACCTCTTTACTGAAGTTCTTTCCCAAAAAAGATTCAAACAAACCGCTCTTTTTCAGAAACGTGTTTCTCGTGCCATTAGCACTCGTGCTCATCACAATCTTCGCTCCCTATCTCGCGACCTTCCATAAGGCGAGGCTGCTCACGCCGTTTGTCTCCTTCTATTGGCTGGCGTTACTCAACGACTGGCATCACTTGAAGCTGGGCCAGCTTTCTAAGTCCCTGTTGCTCATTTTTCTGCTGGCTTGCTCGTACGCTGTTCACGATAAATTCGTACCGCGACCTCGACGGGCGCAAAGGATCGCTGAAGCACGCCAAATCGTGCAGCTGGCGATGGAACTTAAACTCCCGCGGGACTCAATCGTCACCGGAGACTGGCCCCATTCCATGCATCTCACCTTCGAAAAACTAGGATTCATCGAAGCCGGTGACTTCGCGCTCAACAGAGACTACTTTCCGTACCGGCAGCAAAAACTTATCGCAGGACACAGCTCCGTTCCGATGGCGTATTTCGCTACAGATCACGCCAAGAGATCAAAACTCTTTTCCACGATGTGCGAACTCGGTTGTGAAAAACTAGAAATCCTCTCTCCTGACTACAAAATCTGGACCATCTACTTGCGAAACATTCCCGTGAAAGATGTCGAGCAAGCACGCTATCGACTCTGGCCGATCCCAAACGACAACTAAGCCGAAGCATGACGACTCATTTCTGTGCGAAAATTCAATTCTGGAATATGACCCAGGAGCTCCTGCGGATCAATCTGGGGAATGACACTGTTGTGAATCGCAGGCCCGAGCAGCAACAGATTCATTTCATGAGCGAGTTGACTCAACTCGATGTCCGTTCTGGCGTGAATGTCACCAGAGGGTGTGATGTTACCCACGGCGAGACAGTTATCTAATCGCCCCATGCGAATGTGACCGGCCAGATACCAATAGAGCAGGAGCACAGGGAGATCCAACCAACGGAGCACGTTGGGATCATTCTCCACGTCGTACTCGGTGCTGATTACAAACCGTTTCAAAGGAATCGGGAGCTGCCGGGAGCGCGTGATAAAAATAATCTTCTCTTTGAGAGTCTTGCCGTACTTCCCGAGCCCATTGATCTCAAGCCCCGGCACCGACTTGCTGGCGTATCCGAAGAGCGTTAAGGCATTCGGATGACGTTGTGAGAAAGCATACGACTGAATTTGTGTTTCCATGAATCCTCCATGTTCTCTTCTTTGCGAAAAGCATGCCGAGGTTCAAAAACATAACTGGATGTATTTAATGGTGCTGAAAAATGAAGGAGGAAGAATTAACGGCAGCGATCGGCCTGAAGTACCAACACTTCAGCGTTCACGAGATCGACAACAACGGCGTAGCTCACTTCACCAAAGCTATTCTCGTGGCCGCCATGGAAAAACATGTAGTCCCCACGAAGAGTGCCCAGTAAGGCTTTGAAGGCATTGAGCGCGCGACGATCTTGCGTACTCAAGCGTGTCTGCTCTCTCACAATGCTCGAGAAAGCGCCGGCAACGAAATGTCCCATTCCGACCTCATCCGTGAGATCGAGGGCCTGGGCGACCACACCACGAACCGGAGCATTCACGCCGGTGTTGGTGAAGTACACGGCTTGTTTCACCGTATTTTCCCATTTTTCATTCAGGCGACGAGCGGCAATTTGCAGGTAGCCGCGCGTTCCGCAGTCATCGTGTAAGTGAGAGAGGTCTTGATGAATGTCTGCCAAACGCATGAGGCGTTCGTCGGCGAGTGACGGCACAGTTGTGAAAGACGCTGCGTAAGCGTTAGACCAAAAGGCGACCACGGCAATAAATAGAATTAATGACTTCATCGGGGTCGGAATATAGTCCCATTGTTAGGTACTGGTGAATTCCAAGAATCAGACCCCTGCTATCTAATTTAGAGATGTAACGCAAAAGGCTCCCGAAGGAGCCTTTTGAGACGAGAAATTGAGTTCTAGTGGGCAAGTATCAACCCGGCCACATGCCGCGCAAGCGCATGGCACCTTGGAGGCGGTCCAGTGAGGCAATGAAGGCGGCTTGCTTCATGTTGCACTTGTACTTGGTCTGCGTGTGGATAACGCGATCAAATGCCTGCTTCATGACGCCGTGGAGCTTACTGTTCACTGTCTCGAGGTCCCAGAAGAAACTTGAGATGCCCTGGACCCATTCGAAGTAAGAAACAATCACACCACCCGAGTTACAGAGAATATCTGGGATGATGAAAACGCCCTTATCAGAAAGGTAATCAACGGCTTCTTTTGTGAGAGGGCCGTTGGCGCCTTCTGCGATCATGCGGGCCTTGATGGTGTGCATGTTATCTTTCGTGACGACACCGTCGATGGCCGCTGGGGCGAGCACATCCACGTCGAGAGCGAGCAATGCTTCGTTCGAGATGAAATCTGCTTCCGGGTAGCCCTTGAGGACACGGTTCTTCTTGATCCACTCAACAACCGAAGGAATGTTCAAACCATTCTTCGCGTACACACCGCCGGTGTAGTCAGACACCGCAACGATTTTAGCGCCTTGCTGGTAGAGGTCCTGCGCTGCGGGAATGCCCACTTTACCAAAGCCATGAATCGCAACGGTTGTGGTGCTATCGATTTTTTTGCCGAGATGGTCGTAGGCGAAGTTCACGCAGAAAGCGAGACCTTTGCCGGTTGATTCAGCACGGCCAACAGAACCACCAACGGCGATGGGCTTACCAGTCACAACACCGGGAACAGCGTAGCCGCTCATCTGCGAGAAGGTATCCATCATCCACGCCATGGTCTGGCCGTCAGTGCCGATATCCGGAGCTGGGATATCTTTTTCTGGACCGATGATCATGGAGATCTCTGTCGTATAACGACGAGTCATCGCTTGGAGTTCGGCACGAGAAAGATCGTTCGGATCAACCTTGATGCCGCCTTTAGCGCCACCGAGCGGAAGACCGACGAGTGAGTTTTTAAATGTCATGAGCATCGCAAGAGCGGCTGTTTCAGAGAGAGAAACGTGCGGGTGGTAACGTACGCCACCTTTACCTGGGCCCAAGGTGAGACTGTGTTGAACGCGATAACCTTCGAACACTTTCACGGTGCCGTCATCCAGACGCACAGGAACAGAAACTTGCATGGCGCGCTTCGGGTACTTCAAACGTTCGAGAACGTTTGGATCCATTTTCATAATGCCGCCGGCACTTTCTAGTTGTGAGAAGGAATCTTGAAAGAACGGACTCTCGAATAGACTCATGAGGGGCTCCTGAGACGAATGTAAGTGGCGGCATGATAAACCATGCGCAGAGAGTCAGGCCAGCGAGGAGCAGCGCGCTAGCGAGAGTTTAAAATGCCGTAGAGTATAAGAGTTGGTAGCGGCGCTCATTAGCGCGCTCCGGCGCCAGCTGATCCGGATCCCAAGTAGAGGTGAAGCGAGCGCGAAGCCCTGGATACATCAGGTCCTGGTCCATCACGGAGAGATAGCGACCTTCGTGGGCGAAGTAGTTGACGAAAAAACGAGTGCCCGTCGCTTCGAATTTGCGTTCAGCATTGAGTTCAGTTTCACCGTTCGCCGCGACCCAGGCGCGGACATCCACGATCGGTCCTTCCATCCGCAAGATGATCAAACCTTGCTCAACACGTGGTTGAAAATTGAAGCGGAATTTTTTTGTCTTGGCGACCTGACGTTCGCGGAAAGCTTTGGGTAACGGACGACCCACGCCATCACGACGAGCGGTCGCACGGAAAGCTGATTCCATTTCATCGATGGAGTTTACTTCATCGTTGGCCGTCCAATCGCGCACGATCGATTGGCCTTCTTGCTTAAACGGGTCTTCGCCCTTCTTTTGCAAATAACGGAAGTAAGAACGTTGCACGACTTTGAATTTCTCGTCGTTGGTCGGGACGTAATACAAACTGCCCACAGATTGAGTATCCAATCCGTACTGCTGCGCCATCAGCTCATTTTCTTGCCAGATTTTGATCTGCTGCTGAACCTGGCTCTTTCCAGAAAACACCTTATCGTTCAAAACGTGCTTCTCGTAGAACGACATTTCTGCGTCCACTGGCACAACAATCACGTCGTCGTTAGGTACGTAGTTGGCGGGTTCACGGCCAATGATCTCTTTAATAGGGTCCTGAGCCACAGGGATTGCGGCGAGCATAAGCCCTGCCGCCAGTAACTGGCGAAACTTTGGACGATAACCCCAGATTGTCAAAATCTTACTCATAATGCCCCTAGACCCTGTCCCCTAACCCCTCGAAATCGTTATTGAATTCAAAGGATTACAAGGTCTGTACCTAGGGATAAAGCAAGGGGGGTGCCAAGAGGGGGGAAGTGGGATTCGAGCTAATTCGGAGGCGTCGACTCCGGCCATCCTGGCCTCCCGTCGACATACATTACATCCTGTAAATAAAAGAGGCTCCCGAAGGAGCCTCTATATCTTCCATCCATGGAAGCTGCATTACTGCAGAGTCGTTTCCTTGATCAATTGTTTCATCATAGCGCGGGCCTTCGCTTGGAACTTCGGATCCTTGAGTTGAGACTTCATCTCTTTCATCAAGTGGTCCATCGCGTTTGGCGATTTCTTCTGCTTGGCGTAGTTGTGCAAAGAAAGCTGGCGCTTAAGCTGCAAACGTTTGGTGACTTCACCAGCGAGAACTTTCGTGCGGAGTTCGTCTTTCATCGGGCCCAGAGGAAGTTCGTCCCACTCGAGAAGGACGTACTTCTCGGTGTTGAATTTCTTCGCGGCTTCTTTCATGATTTTTGGCATTTTTGCGATCTGCAAGCAGCGGTGAACTTCTGATTTTGAAATTCCCAAAGATGCGGTGATCTTACGTTCAGAGGCGCCGGTCAATTTCTGGTAACCGAAAATTGAATCGGCCTGGTCGATGTAGTGAAGATCTTCGCGGGCTTGGTTTTCTGAGAACTGGATCGCCATCAATTCTTCGGGAGCTTTGTCCTCCAGAATGAAGCACGGTGCAGTTTCCATCGCGATCAAGTGCATGGCGCGGAAACGGCGCTCTCCGCAGATCAAAACAAACTTGTTCCCTTCGCGGTGAATCACCAAAGGTTGGATCAGGCCGTTCGCTTTGATGTTGTCAGCGAGTTCTTGCAAACTGTCGTCGTTGAACTTGGTACGAACTTGGTCACGCACCACAATCGAGTCGAGGGCGATGTGATCAAGCTGAGCTCCGCGGAGCAATTTCTGGTCATGGAGACGCAAAACTTTTTCATCAACTTGGCTGCTGATGTCGGTCATCTTGCGATCTTTCTTTCCCAAGCGGGCGGCGAATTCCTTGGCCATGTGTCTCTTCTCCTGCCGTCAGTGGCGTAAGTATTTTATTAAAGACCCAAAGAATCCCACAGAGCTTCGTAGTCACGGCGCCCTTTGGAATTCGCATTAAATTTGAAGACTGGTTTTTTCAGAGCCACTGATTCCTGCATCTCAACGAGATTGCGGATCATCGGCGTTACGCTGAAGCTCTGGCTGAGTTCTTCGAGACGTTGACGTTCGATTTTGCGGCGAGGATTCACCATGCTTGGAACGATGGCGAATTCGAGAGCTGGATTTTCAGACTCTTTGATGATTTCAAATGTGTCCATCAACTCTTCCAAACCGTCGATGCTGTAATCTTGTGCCTGCGTAGGAATCAAGATTTTGTCAGAAGCCACGAGGCTCATGATCAATTCATCACCGAGCATTGGAGGAGTATCGATCACCACGAAGTCGAACATGTTCTCAACTTCTTTGAGACGCATTTTCAAGAGACGCTCTTTGCGGCCTGCGTTCTTGCGAACTTCGGCTTCAGAGAGAATCAAAAGCTTCGCGAGGTTCGCCATGTGACGAGACGCCGGAATCAACTTGATGTTTTGAACGTACTCTTCCTTGCCTTCAACCGGCAGCATGATCTCGGATGCTTTCACATCACCGATGAGCCATTCAGGAATGAGTGTGCGCTGGATGTTCACACCGAGAGTAGAACTTAAGTTCGCTTGTGAATCGAGATCGATCACGAGCACTTTGTGTCCTTGGTGCGCAAGATGGCAGACAAGCTGGAAGCTGCACATGGTTTTGCCCACGCCGCCTTTGTTGTTACCGACCGTGATAACTTTCATGCCCGGTCCTCCCGACTAAGATTAATAATCTGATGCTTTAAGTCTAAGGGCCCTTTTCACGCTCCGTCAAAGGCCAAGTCAATAAAAATGCTCAGTTTATGCATCTAGGCCAGCCCAATGCGTCATACGGCCTCGCGTTATGGTTCCGCGACTGTTTCGAAAGTGATAAAACGCTGGTCCTATGATTGATATCTATTCCACTCTCAAATCGACCACTCACGTGTCTCCAGTTTCTGAAAATGAACTGAGCGATGCTGATGTTTTGCTCGAACTTGCGGCCGTGCGAAAAAGACTTGGGCCTCGCGTTGTGGTTTACGGCCACCACTACCAGCAAGACGACGTGATCGCTTTCGCGGATGTCACCGGTGACTCACTTGAGCTCGCTCGCCACGCGGCCAAGCTTCCTGATTCCACCGAATACATCGTGTTTTGTGGTGTGCACTTCATGGCCGAGACTGCGGACATGCTCACCGCCGGTAAGAAAAAAGTTATCCTGCCCGATTTGCGCGCTGGCTGCTCCATGGCTGACATGGCCAATCGTCGTGACATTGATCGTGCGTGGAGTTTCTTGACGAAGCATGCGGGCGGAAAAATTACGCCGATCACCTACATCAACTGCGCTGCTACTCTGAAATCTTTTGTGGGAGAAAATGGCGGAGCCATCTGTACCTCATCGAATGCCGAGAAAGTGATCACGTGGGGATTATCGCAAGGTGAAAAACTTTTGTTCTTCCCTGATCAACACTTGGGTCGCAACACCTGCTTCAAGCTCGGTATCCCTCTTTCAGAGATGGTGGTTTACGATCCTCGTCGTGAAAATGGCGGACTAACCGCAGAACAAGTGAAGAATGCCAAAGTCATTCTTTGGTACGGCTACTGCTCGGTTCACCAAGGTTTCACCGCCGAGCACATCACTATGTGGCGTGCAAAAGATCCTACGCGCACATTGATCGTGCATCCGGAATGTTCCTTCGACGTCGTTCAAGGCGCTGATCTCGCCGGTTCAACGTCCTACATCATCAACCACATCAAAGCCGCGCCGGCGGGCGCGAAGTTCGCGGTCGGTACCGAGATCAATCTCGTGAATCGTCTCGCGGCGCAATTTCCAGAAAAAGATATCCAATCGCTCTCACCGTATCAGTGCCTCTGCACGACGATGTATCGCATTCGCCCGCGCTGGATGCTCGAGAGTTTCCGTGCCATAGAAAAAGGCGAACCGGTGAACGTGATCCGCGTGGATGAAGAAACCCGCAAGTGGAGCTTGCTCGCACTTGATAGAATGTTGAGTATCCTATGATTTACGCTGACGCGAACGGCTCGTTGCCTTTGTTACCCGAAGTACGCGATTACCTCGCCACCCGGATTCCATCGCAGTTGTGGGGAAACCCCAACGCCATTCATTCTCTCGGCTCACAGATCAAAGGTGGCATGGATAAGTGCCGCGAACTCGTCGGTGATGTTCTCGGCGCCAATCCAACTCAAGTGATTTGGAATTCCGGTTCTTCGGAAAGTGTGTCGACAGTTCTGCAGCACGTGCTGCTTCCGGTGAAGTCCGGTAAAACGATTATCTATTCTTCGCCCATCGAACATGCGGCGGTCGGTGCTGCTCTTGAGCATTATAAAAAAGTTTGGAATTACGATCTGCGTATGATTCCAGTTTCTGTTGATGGCCTCATTGATTTCAAATGGCTCGCGAATGAACTTGAGATCAACCATGCTCACTGCGCCCTCGTCACCGTCATGGCCGTGAACAACGAAACCGGTGTGATTCAGCCGTGGGAAGCCATCCGTGATCTCACGAAAAAATACTCGGTGCCGTTTTTCAGTGACACCACTCAGCTCATCGGACGCGTGCCATTTCACTTCAATGAATCAGGACTCGATTGGGCGATGGCCTCTGGTCACAAGCTTGGAGCTCTTCCAGGTTCTGGTTTTTTGCTCGCGCGTGATCCGGGAGCTTTGAAGCCCTTGGTCTGGGGCGGCGGTCAAGAGAGCGGTCTGCGTGGTGGCACACAAAATTATCTCGGAGTGGAAACGCTCGCAGTGGCGTTGCAAACACTGCCTGCAAAACTGGCCCGCATTCCCCAGTTAAATGCTTGGAGAAAAAATCTCGAAGCCGGATTGCCGAGTGGAACAGTCGTCATCGGTGCTAAGCACGAGCGCTTACCAGGAACCATGCTCATCGGGTGTCCGGGAGTTCACGGGCAAGGTGTACAAATCGAGCTCGAGAGCCAAGATATCTTTGTCACCACTTCGGCGGCCTGCAGCGACAATGAACCGGCCACCAGTAAAGTTCTCCGCGCCATGAAGATCGATGATATTCTTGGACGCTCGGTGATTCGAGCGTCGTTGTCATTGTCGGCAAGCGAGTCTGATTACCAAACGTTGCTTGCATCACTGAAAACTGCTTACGCAAAACTCAATCGCATTAAGGCGTATTAAATGAAGTTGTTGTTGCTCGTCATTCTTGTCGCTGGTTGTAGCTTTGGAAAAAAGAATAATGAAAAGCTAGATGGCCACCACCATCTCTACAGCGCACCGGAAAATGATGACGTGGGGAAACTTAAAACGACTGAGCGTCGCCTCATTCTTATTTCCACCAATGATCTCAAGGGCCAACTCGAAGCTCAACAAGAAGACACCCAAGACAAGCACTCACCCGAAAGAACACTGATCTCGGTGGGCGGCGCCGACATCATGGCACGCTACATGGAAATCCTGCGCGCGCAGTATCCTTCACAAGTTGTGCTCGTCGATGCGGGTAACGCTTTGAGCGGAACTCTTGTGTCACGCAGCTCAGGTGCCAAGGCACTCATCGAAATGTTCGGCCGGTTAAACTACGACGCGATCGGACTCTCGCCGCAGGACCTTGCCGCTGGCCCTAGTATGAAAGCACCCATCAGTCCGAGCGGATGGATGCCGAATCTTTTTAAAAACCAAACTGTTCTTATGAGCAATTTGCTCGATCTCAAAACGGCCAAGCCCGTCGAATGGGGCAAAAGCTCGCCACAACTTTTGAAAGAAATTAACGACGTCAAAGTCGGCTTCATTGGCCTCTTGCCGGATGATCTACCGGCCAAGCTTGATGCGAGTGTGTTGAACGGACTCTACGTCGAACCGGCCATGCAATCCTTCTTGAAGCAGTCGCGCAGCCTGCGCCTCAAAGGGGCTGAAGTTATCGTACTCGTGATGCACGGTGGGATTAAGTGTGGCGTTGAACGTGCTCAAGAAAAAAATCTACCGCTGGCTAAAGTAAATTTTGATCCACGCGATCCAAGCGTATGTGACAACGACGGTGCGCTTGCAAAGTTCGTGAACGAACTCCCGCAAGGAAGTGTGGACGCTGTGATCACCGGCGGCGGACCAGGAAAAGTCGCGAACTTCGTCAACGGCGTTCCCGTCATGCAGGCCTTTGGTCAGGGCACGGCTTTCGCACGGGTTGATCTCGTGTGGGATGTGGAGAAGAAAGCGCTGAATGTAGAAAAAACTCTCGTGCATCAACCTGTTCGTCTCTGTCACCGCTTCTACAAAGAAACGGAAGACTGCTTCACCGAAGATCAATCGATTGATCACCGTCAGCTCATTCCGGCGCGCTACTTGGGAAAAAGCATCTTCCCTGATCCCGCGACCGCCGAGTGGTTGAAGTTCTGGCGTGATATTTTAGTCACGGAAGGTCGTCCGGTGCTGCAGAACGATCAGATCGTGGAGTTGAAGCAAGAAGCCGCCGAAGCCATGCTGCAAGCAAGTCTTGTGGACGTCGCGGTGGTCGGCGGTAAAAACTGGCAGTTGAAACTTCCCCAAGGCATCACCACGTGGCGTGATCTGTACGCACAACCTGCTGCCCGCCAGTCGGTTCGTTTGACGACAGTCACCGGCGCAGAACTTGCGAAACTCAAAGAAAATCTAAAGCACGTGTGGTGGGCGACAAAAACGAATTGGGAAACCTTACTGACTCAAGAGAAGATCACTCTCGCCGTTAGTGGTCAGCTTTGGCAAAACCAGATCAGCAAAGCCACCACGCTTCAGCACACTCGTGCGCCTTTTGTGATGGCTGACACGATTGTCTCTTGGGAGCGTGATGTGGTGAATGTACGAGCTAGCGGCAGATCGCCCGCTCTCCCTCACACTCAACCCTGAGTCCTGGTCCACAATAAATATATGAATCATCCGCACGGCAGCTGAACTCATTACGGGTGCGCTGCCAGCGTACGCCGCGATGACAGGCCGGTTGATTCTTTTCTCCGCAATGATCAACCCCGCAGAAATAATCTGTGGCCACTTTGTAGATGCCCCAACGACAGCGCTGACAAGTGCCGTCCTTAAACGAACAAGGATTTTTGGGGTATTCGTCGGTGATCTCACCAATCAGGTCACGGGCCTTGGCCCCGGTCACATCGGAATTAGGGGCGAAGAAAAAAGCTCCGGGATAAGACCGCGAACGAGCAGAAGAATCGTAGAGGACAGGAGTTCTTTCATTCACTTTATTAATGAAGCGCGTTTTCCACGCTAAGACTCGGCCCGACGCTTGTGTTAGCCAAAGTTTCGCTTCGCTGCCTTCCTGCAAACTTTGGATGGATTTAAGGCCATGCAGCTCAATCGCAGCTTTCTCTTCCCACGTATTCGCACAGGTTTTGCTGGGATTCACCGGAATGATACGCAGCTCACCGTCATTGTCGCTGGGAACTTTCACCCACAAACAGTCCTTCGTTAATCCTACGGGAGCATCTTCGGTACGAATGACTCCATAGAGTAACTGCCACGTGCCTTCTGGTTTTTTGATCGACTCATTATTCTCATAGCCTTCGTGGCGGTCGACAATTTCGCTCACGGTGAACCAGCGCTTGGTCCAGTCTTCACCTTCATCGGCCATGGCGAATAGTGGCATCAGCAAGAGGAGCCACTTCATGGGAACACCTCGCGGTAGCAACGAAATCCTGCGGCGATGGCACGCCCGACTCGGCGGCCGAGCTGATGGCCATCATCATTGGCCGGCAAGCGGCGTGAAGAAAGTCTCACCACATGATCGGGCTCGATGGGATTACGAAATATTTCCGCTTCACCGCCGAGGACTTGAAAGATGCCGGACCAGGCAACGTTATCTGTGTGGTGAGGTTGATAGGTCGCCACTTTCTCGCAGCCAGCGACGTAGGCCAGCGAGCAATCCGTCGCAGTCGGCTTCCAATCTGGATTCTGCAGCGCTTTCTCAAAAAATGTTCCGCGCCGATCCCGGGTCCAAGGAAGCCAAGGCTTCACAATAAATTCGGGAGTGGGCCGACTCAGATCGGCCGGCGTCATCGTGGCCGCATCAAAGAGCGCAGCTTCCATGCGACGGGCCCCGCGCCAAGCGCAGTAGGCCTCTTGTTCTTTGATCGTTAAATCAATCGCCGGAAGAGCGAGTTCGTTTGAGGGAGCGGGCTTCTTTCGCCACAACTCCACATCTGCTTTTGAAACCAAAAATTTATCGATGAAAATTTTCCGTCCGATATTATCCCACATCATTTCGACCGGACGTGTGTCGCGCTCCGGACGTGCACCGTAGGAATAAACGCGTTCTGGAAGATACGTATCGCGGCAGGTGTCTTCTAAAATCATCGGCCAGTGCCCGAGGCCTTTCACTTCCACATCGATCAAAGCACCTGCGATGGGAAGATCGGCGCGTCCAAGTTCTGAGCGCGTGACCCATTGCAAATGTCCCTCAGGAAAACTCTTCCGCAGACGAACTTCGTACTTTTTGTCCCCCAGCGTGACACTCAGGAATCCGGGCACCCCGGCTTCACCTCTGGCCCAGCACTCTAAGTAGCGCGGCTGACATTTAAGAAAGGCTGGAGCGACATGGGGAGAAAACGGTAAATTCCCGCATGCCCACGAGGTTTTTTTGAATTTTCCTTCACGGTCCCCCTCCTGCCAACGCTCCAAAAGTTGCGGCATGGCCGAGAGAACCACTTCCGTCATGCGATCTTCTTCACTGGCCACAACCACGGGCGAAGAAGCGCTTTGCCAGAGGTAGAAGGACAAAAAGGCCAACACCATGCCAGAGAGGAGCGTGAGGGAGATTTTTGTTATACTAGGAGGAAGTTTAGGGCCTTTACTCACACAGGACTGCCGTATGAAATGGATGGAAGAAGTAAATAAAGAACACGGACGCACCACTTGGATTCGCTCATTCGATGAGTATATGAAAATCTTTGAGAAAGAGCCAAGCCGTGAAGCGCGTTCGACGTCACTTTATCTCAAAGACATGTTCGACCACTTTGGCCGTTCTCCCCAAGGTGGCTTCAACCTCTTCACCCGTGAGCACAGTGATGCTCCTCCGGTTCATGGCCAAGTGCATGTGCAGCACAAGGTCTACCAGGCCCTCAACAACTTCATTGAAGAAGGCTTCAATAATAAGTTTTTGCTACTCGTTGGACCCAACGGTTCATCTAAGTCCAGCTTGATCAAAAAAATCATGCTCGCCACTGAAGACTACGCCAACACGGATGCGGGTGGTCTGTGGACCTTCAGCTGGATCTTCCCCATCGACACCTTCGTCAAAGGAAGCCTCGGCCTCTCGAGTGCGCCTGGAGACAAGCATCTTACCTCGTACGCGTACCTCGAGGACAAAGACATCAGTGCGATCTTAACTTCGGAACTTAAAGACCATCCGCTACTCTTGATTCCCCAGAAGGCGCGTCACGCTCTGATCTCTGACGCCTTAAAAAATGAACCGACTCGTCTGGAAGCCGTACAAAAATCCTATCTCTGGAATGGCGACCTTTCGCAACGTAACCGCATGGTGTTCGATGCGCTCTTAAAAAATCACAAGGGCAACTACGAAGAAGTATTCAAATACATCCGCGTTGAGCGCTTGTTCATCAATCGTCGGTACTCGTCAGGTGCGACGACGATTGAGCCGCAGCTGCACGTCGATGCGCAAATGCAGCAGATCACCATGGATCGTCGTCTGGCCTCTTTGCCACCCTCTTTGCAGTCATTGAATCTTTTCAATATGAATGGCGAAGTGGTGCACGCGAACCGCGGCATTTTGGAGTTCTCCGATCTTCTCAAGCGTCCGCTCGATACATTTAAGTATCTCTTGATGACCATGGAATCGAAGACCATCAACATTGGTGGGATTCTCACGGAGCTTGATATCTTCTTCATCGGCTCATCGAACGAAATACACTTCTCCGCGTTTAAGCAGCACCCGGACTTCAACAGCTTCAAAGGGCGCTTCACGTTTGTGCGCGTGCCGTACTTGATGAGCTACCGTGACGAAGAGAAGATCTACCACGAGCAGGTCAAAAACGTTGAAGACAAGGGCCGCTTCGAGCCGCATGCGCTTGAAACACTTTGCCTGTGGTCCGTCATGAGTCGGATGCGCGCCCCCTCGGCGCGCAATTACAAGGAAGAAAAACTCGGCAAGATCGCTGAGGACATGGACCCACTGGAAAAATGTCTCTTCTACGCGCACCTAGAAACGCCGGACTACCTCGACGGAGAATCGAAGCAGATCCTCAAGCTCAATCTCGAGGACGTGTCTCGCGAGTTCGAGAACGACGGCATGTACGAGGGGAAATTTGGTATTTCTCCACGGGAAGTGAAGAACATCATTTATGAGCTCGCCGATCAGCATGCGTGCGTGACATTCGTCGAGGTGCTTGATGCGTTGAAAGATTTGAGTGAGAAGAAGCAAGACTTCGACTTCCTCAACATCACGCCCCAAGGTGACTACCATCACCCGCGACGCCACATTGATTTGATCGAAGACCACGAACTGACGCAACTCGACCAAGAAGTGCGCGAATCACTGGGCCTCGTCGATGAGCGAAGCTACGACGATTATCTTTCAAAATACATTGTGCAAATCAACGCGCTCATTAAAGGCGAGAAGGTGAAGAACAACGTGACCGGTAAGTTCGAAACACCGGACACCTACTTCGTGAAAGAGTTTGAGGTCAACGTCGGTCTCTCTGAATCCGCCGAGCGCTTCCGCTCTGACTTGATCGCACGCCTGGGTGCCTACTCTCTAGATAATCCTGGCCGCGCAATTGTGTACACCGATGTGTTCGATGACATCGTCCGTCAGTTGCAAGAGAGCTTCCGTAAAGAGCAGGCCAAACAAATCACGCGTGTCAGCAAAGGCCTGGTGTTTTACCTCGACGAAATGAAGGGTGGTATGAAGTCCAACTCACTCACCCCTGAGAATCGCCAGCTGATTGAGAACATCCTCACAGGGATGAACAAGAAGTACGGTTATACCAGCAGCGGAGCCATCACATTGCTTCAACATCTTCTGAAGAAGCGCTATGATTCCGTCTGATGACTGCGGAAATTAAAAAGAGCTTTCGCGCCGACAAGTACGTCGTCGAGTATCCCGTGGCCCCCGATGATGAGGGGATGCGGCTCGACGCGTTTGTGCATCAGCACATGCCGACGCTGTCGCGGGAATTCATCAAGAAGAAGATTGAAAACGGCGACGTCGAGATCCTCGGACGCAAGCCACCCCACAAATCCTCGGTGAAAGTTCATGCCGGCGAAGTGGTGCGTAGTACCACCTATAATTCTCCTGAACTCGAAGACGAAGAATGGCACGGTAAGCCCCTTTCGCTCACAGAAGAGCCCGTGGTGGTTTATGAAGACGAAGGCATTATCGCCTGCCATAAGCCAGCATTCATGACGACCCATCCGGCGGGACGACATCTGTTCTATGTCGCCACGACTTACTTCGCTACCATTCACAACAAAGTGATCCACTCCATTCACCGACTCGATCGTGAGACCAGTGGATTGCTGCTCCTTGGAAAAAATTCTGCGGCGGCGAACGTCGTGAGTGAAATGTTTGAGAACGACCAGGTTCGCAAGTGCTACTTCTTTATTGCTCAGATTCGCCCCAACGCTCGCCCTATGCCATTTACCGCCAACGAGCCCTTGGGCCCTCGCCCCGGCATCCCTCGTGGCATGCATATGTGCAACTCACCTGAGGGTAAAGAAGCGGAGACTAGTTTTGAATTGCTGCTAGAGAAAAATGGCTATGCTCTCGCGCTGGCCTTTCCTAAATCAGGACGCCAGCATCAGATTCGTCTGCACGCCGCTGAACACGGCTATCCCCTCTTAGGCGACAAACTTTACAACGGGGATCCGGGGGTCTTCATGCGCTTCAAAGATAAAGAGGCGACACCGGAAGATCATGAACTCATGCAGATTCCGAGACAGGCGCTGCATGCGCTGGCGCTGAAGCTTCCCTATCCCAACAAAACCAAAATGAGCCTCTATCGTGCACCGCTTGGGAGTGACCTCACGAATTGGATCGAACAGAATTTGAAGTTAAGTGCAAAAGAAGTGGAAGATTTGATCGAAGCTCGTCTCAAGGCTTGGTCGGCTTAAGCGCCTGACCAGTGACGCCGTCCCAGAGTTGCAGCAATTTTTTGTCGTGAGTAATACTCCAAACATCTACCTTACCCTGAGCTCCGATGGGGACGATCACGATGATCTCAAAGGTCTTGCTCGTGGCCGTGCAACCCATGCGACAAAATTTCTCATAGTCGTAGAGCTTGAGGTCCTCAGCAGCTGGGGTGTATTGAAAACTCCCATCGGATCCTAGAAATTCATCACTGTCCATGCGACTCGGATCCTCTTCTGTACCATCGAGCACCACGAGCTTCGCGGGACGGAATTCTCGCAGAAAACCAATCTTAAAATCCATCGGTGACTGGCTTGGAGACCAGCCGATGAAGACGAGGTCAGTGGAGTAGCGATCAAACTCAGAGAAAAAAGTTATCTGCGCCGTGTAGAGAGCCGAGAGGTTGAGCTTCGCCCGCGAGCGCAGCTCAGTAATGGTGGCTTCATCCGGCAGTGCTGGGCGAGCAGTAGGGCCATCGACGATACTTTTTGTGGGGTTGATTGTCGCACGGGCCTGCGGCTGAAGCACTCCACTCTCAACAACTTTCGGCGTTGGATCTTTCTGTAGCAGATAGAAAATCTGAACGATCAAGATGAGGACTGCCAAACCAAACACATAACGCCAGCGTTTGTTCAAATCTGGATACCGCGCAGGTAGTTCAAAACTCCCAGGGGTCCGTCGTTCTCGACACCAGTCATGATGGTCTTCGGTTTGTAGTCCAAACGGTTCAAGCAGTGGCGGATGTTGGCGACGCCCACGCAGTTTTCGAAATGCTGGAACATACTTTGATCATTGGGTGCGTCCCCAAAGAAGACGGCCTCTGACTCATGCACATCGGTGCGGAATTTTTCGAGGTAGGCACGGACGCCGTTGTACTTTGAAATATCGCCCACCCAGAAATTGATGTGCACGTTGGACTTCGAGTAGTGCACTTTGCGCGTCTTCAGAAACTGCAGCACTTGCTGAATATCTTCGTCCTGCATGAATTCAAACTCGATGGCGCGATCGGTTTTTCTACCAAAGGAATCCACCGACAGTGGACACTTCGGAAACAAGCGCACGAGTTCCTCCGTGACGCTTTCTAACGCCTGCACTTCACCTTGATCGATCAAGAGATGCTCATCAATATCGTTGCGCTTATTGCGTGTGAGGATGACTCCTCCGCCTTCCATGATCGCAGCATTGAGCTGCGGGATGTGCGTGAGGAGGAAATGGCCCCAAGAAAGCGAGCGACCGGACACCACGACGAGCTCTTGCCCGCGGGCCGTGAGATGGTCCACGATGTCGAAAAAGGTGCGTGTGAGGGCACGATTCTCTAGAGTGAGGGTCCCGTCGAAGTCGGAGAAGGCGATTTTTAGTGTCATGCTCCCTATTTTATCATCCCGTTGCGCAGGATGGGGGCCAAATATCTTGACCTAACGCGTGGCGCCGAGATAAAAAAGAGCCTCTTTGTGGTGGCCGTAGTTCAGTTGGTAGAGCGCCAGATTGTGATTCTGGTTGTCGTGGGTTCGAGCCCCATCGGTCACCCCACTTTAGAAATAATGAGGGCCTGCGTAAGCGGGCCCTTTTTATTTTATGCACATCAAAAATGCATCTCCTACTAACTTTATAGTAGACACCTACTAATAAGTTAGTAGACTCGGGTTATGAAAAAGAAAAACAAAATTGAGAAACCACTCACCGAAGCCGAACTCCCTCTTATGGCTGCGGTGTGGACGCTAGGTCCCTGCACCGTCAAAGACGTGCAAACGGAAGTCGCTAAAGAAAAAGAGCTCGCTTACACCTCTGTGGCCACCATCATGAAGATCCTCGAGACCAAGGGATACTTGAAGAGCTTCAAGACGGATAAAGCGCATACCTACGAAGCTCTCATCACTAAAGATGATTATGAAGCCCAGAGCCTCGGCCATCTCGCCGACAACTTATTCGCGGGAGACCATTCGATGATGGTCATGCGTCTCTTAAACGATTCGCATCTCTCGAAGAAAGACCTCGAAGCTATCCGCACTGTCCTCAACTCAAGGCTCTCAACATGAACTTGTTCATTCAAATGAACATCGTCTTGGCGATTGCAGGTGTGCTCTTTGCCAGCTCAGAAAAATTGCTCGCCCTTTGTAACGTGCGCATGGGCTACGTCAAAATTTTACGATTTGCCCAGGTTCTGTTCGTAGCGGCTCTGTTTGTTCCGCTCTTACTAAAGGCGATTCCAGCTCAATCCATGAGCGGCGTTCAATCGGCCACCTTCCAAGCCTACTCAGAAGGAATGGTGACCCCACTCTCCGTTAAGAAAATTTCTCCAACAGCAGTGGCAGTGACTCCAGCCGTTCATGAGAACGACTTCACACCTAACTATAGTCTAATTTTTCTGAGCCTATGGATTGTGGGATGTGCTTACTTTCTATTCCGCTTCGCAATCAACTACCGCAAGGTAAAGCGCATCTTGTATGAGGCGACACCTCTTCGCCAGAACGGCAGAATTAAGATCGTCGCTTCAGGGGATGTCTTCGTCCCTTTCTCGGTTTGGCTTAACCGCGGCATGTGGATCGTGCTTCCCGAATCACTCCTCTTAGACAAGCAAGACCTCGACCTCGCCATCAAACACGAAATGCAACATCACAGACAGGGAGACACTTGGTGGACCATGGGAATGGAACTCCTCAGCTGTTTCTTCTTCTTTAACCCTGCGATGTACCTGTGGAAAAACATCATTACGGAATACCAAGAGTTCTCTTGTGACGAATCTTTGACCGGCCAGAAGAAGATTTCATCGCGGGAGTACGGCAGTTGCCTTTTAAGAGTGGCAGAGGCAGCACTCGAGCATCGCGAAATGTATGTCGGTACAACATCCATGGCTGCGATCATCAAGGACTCAAACTATTTCAAAAAGTTTCTTATGAGGAGAATCGAAATGATCACGGAAGAAAAATCGTACCGAAGAAATTGGATCGCCATCGCCGCCGGAAGTGTGATGGTTGTCGTGTCGTTAACTGCCGCCATCGCGGCTGAAAAGCTCGTGAGAGGCAGCATCAACGCTGGCACAGTGGAAGTTGATAAGGATGTACAAAAGATCGCGGATGATGTGCTGGCCCGCTCACTGAAGACCATGAAAGCGACAGCAGGTTTCATCATCGTAGCAGAGCCTTCAACCGGAAGAATCCTCGCCGTGTCGAACATGGATCTGAAGAAGAAGCGCCCAGGCCAGTGGATCTTGAATGAATTGATGGAAACGGCCTCCATCGCGAAGCCCCTCGTCGTGGCAGAAGCGTTCGAAGAAGGGAAAACCGATCTCACGTCGAAGCACAACTGTGAAAACGGCAAATACAACTACAACGGAACCGTCTACAGAGATTGGAAGGCGAACGGGTGGTCATCGCTGACAACATCTGAAGCCATCGAGCTATCGAGCAACGTCTGTGCGATTAAGATCGGCGAACAGTTGGGCGAAGCCGGCATTGAGACGATGCTGGATAAGTTCGGCTTCGGTGCTGGCGGAACGGCACAAAACTTTCCGCAGGCGCGTCCGGGCGAGAGGCCAGTGAAAGGCCCGCAGCTGATTCCACAAGTGACCTCTGGGTTCGGTTTCAAAAGTTCTGCACTTGAAATCGTTCAGGCCTACGGAGCGCTGGTGAATGGCGGCACTCTCATGGAGCCAGTTTCACACGACGGTAAAACTAAAAGCATAAGAAGAGTTCTCTCGCCGGAAAACTCCGACAAGATGCGGACTCTCCTGCAAAACGCTGTCCTCCACGGCACGGGTAAAAAGGCCCAGAGTGATCGCTACACAACCGCAGGTAAAACGGCGTCGTCTCTCCTGAACGACTTCATGAACATCGAATGGTACGGCACGAAGAAAGTGGCGAACTACGCAGGCTTCATCGGCTTTGCTCCGGTGAACAAACCGGCGATTGAAGTGTATGTGGGAATTTTGAATCCCAACACGGATGGCACGGGAGCTCACGGCGGTGGCCATGCCGCACCTGTGTTCAAAGAAGTCATTGAAAGCGTTCTTTCTCACCTGAAAGTCGCGCCAGATAGAATCTGAGGGCTTAAAACAAAGAGAGCGCCCCGAAGGACGCTCTTTGATGAAGGGCTATTGTGGGTTGGCAGATGACGTGTCGTCGATGATCGTACCCATGTTCTCCTGGAACTCACCCTGGTTGAGCTGACCGTTGCCGATGGCATTCGAAGAACCTTTGCAGTAGTACTTTTGCAAACGACTCGTCTGCTGGGGGAAGATGAATTCTTCGAAGGTGCGCTGTGGAGGTCCTGCGACGACGTAAAGCTTAGAGCCTGAACTATTGGTTGGGTAAGCCATCTGGCTTGCGAGGCTTCGAGAAATGATCAGTACGTTAGAACCTACGCCATTGATAAGATGATTGTTACCAACCACTTTCATGGTTTGTAGTGAATTGAGAACGCCTTGCTCAGACTGTTGCGGCATGGCACTCTTCGGGAAGCAGTTTTTGTAGGGCACAGCAGTTCTCTCGCAAACGAACACATCCAAGTCTTTCGTGCTCACAAGGTTGAGCGTGATGTCGCTCGTGTTCGCTACGTTAGTGACGTCAGTGACCACATACCCCTTCGAATCGTAGACAGGGTTACCTTGCGGGCCCGTGATCGTGCTTTGCTCGTAGTGAAATCTCTCGTCTTGGGTCGGGTACTCGAACTTCGCTGGAGCATCGATCGCTGAACCTGAGATCAGGCTCGAAACGTAGCCCATACCTAAGAAGCCGCTATCTTTACTGCACTCGTATTGAGCAGCAAAAGCATTGAAGGAAAGTAGCAGGCCCAAAAGAATTTTCATAGCATCCCCAATAAGAGTTTTCTCCCTATCGTCTAGATGACTAAATCCCTTTAGTTTTGTACCCGGGATTTGGGTTCAGATACCTTTTTCTCGGGGGATACCTCTGCTTGCTTGAGAAGCGACTTGTGTAATTTCACACACACATAACCAGTGGTTAAGGTTTAGAATGGGTCCCGGAGGCATTATGATCAGAATCGACAAGAGCACATGGTTACTCGATGCCTACGCCCAGGTGGTGAAACAAGACGATCTTATACGTCAGCCGCTCGAGAACTACCCCAGTCTCACCCATAAAGAAAAAGACCAACTTCGCCAGACCCAGGTCTTTGCAGAAGAGGTCGTGCAAGTCCTGGGTACCCACGAGGACTTTAGTCTTGTGAGAAAATTTGAACAAACATTGGGATGGATCCCAAGCCGACATCTCGTGCCTTCGGAACAGACCAATCTGATCATTCCCCGAATGACTCCCACGAATGCGGTGGAGTTCTTTGCTCACTGGAAGGGTACTGTATATGAGTTTGGCGGACTCTCCAAAGACGGCATCGACTGCTCGGGCTTCACCCAGCTCTACTACCTCGGCATTCACAATATCGTTCTGCCTAAGAATTCGCGCGATCAGCGGAAGCTTGGTCAAACCACCAATGTAGAACACATCCAAGACCATGATTTGATTTTTTGCCGGCCCTACGCGGAGATGACATCACATCACGTGGCGATATATTTTGGTAAGCAAGTCTGGCACTCGCGCCGCAAGGGCGGAGTGGTTTGTCAGACGATGGATGAATTTCTCAAAGAATTTAAGGTCGAAGACGTGCGGCGATTTATCTAGCCGCCTCTAGCGCCTTCCCTGCATTCACCACCTGACGGCTGCGAACAAGCCCATCGAATTCCGGCACGTCGGTTCCGTTTTCCATGATCAGTGCTCTCACTTCTGTGGCTGCGAGACTACGGTTCACACCCTTCACCAGGGCAACTAAACCTGAAACCACCGGCGAAGCCATCGACGTTCCGCTCATGCGGTCATAGATGGCGTGAGTGTTGTTACAGTTCGTCGTGCAATTGCCCGGCACCGTCGACAAGAGTCCAGTGTTATCGCCACCGGGAGCGGCCACGTGCACACTGCGTCCACCGAAGTTTGAGTACTTCGTCAGGTGGTTCGAGCCATCCACCGAAGCCACAGCAATCATGTTGTCGCTTTCGATGCTCGCGGGCCAGATGGGTTGATCATCGTTGCAATCACCAATTCCATCAGTTCCGCCGTTGCCTGCCGCCGCCACGATGACGATGTTGCGATCATTGGCGAGACGGATGTGGCCGATCATTTCGTCGAGCGCACCACCAATCTGACTCGCGCCTGAACCCCCGAGCGAAAGATTGATGACGTCTGCACCATTCTCAATGGCGTAGAGGATGCCGGCGGTGATGGTTCCGAGATCACCATTGCCACGACTGCCGAGAACTTTCACCGGAAGGATCTTCGCTTGAGGAGCGACACCGCTCAAGGTTCCCGCCGCAAGTCCAGCGACGTGGGTGCCGTGACCGTTGTCATCCACTGGGTAAGCATCGTGATTGTAGAAATCCCAACCCGCGAAATCATCACTGAAGCCGTTGCCATCTTCGTCGCGCCCGTTAGCGGCAGCGCCATGACCGTCGCGAGAATTCGTACGAATGTTCGGGCTCAAGTGTGGATGGTTGTAGTGAACACCTGAGTCCACAACAGCAATGACAACTCCTGCGCCCCGAGCACCTGCCGGGAGATCAAAGGCATCGATTTGTGTGAGGTAGGGAAAGTAACTTGTCATCGAGCTGTCACGGTACTGGGGAGTCACGCCGCCAACGTATGGAAAGTTTCCTAAGTTGATCGCTGAGGCAAAACCAGTCTCGGTGAGATTTTCATAAACTTGATTCGCACGAAGTTTTGCGCGAGGGAGTTCCGCTTTAAGATCTTCTGAGGGAATGTCGTAGAATTCGATCAGACCTTTCTTCTCATTGAGAACTCGGAAAGAGCCTCCGAGCTTCTCTGCGGTGCTGGCGGCTTCCAGCTTTGTCGTGCAACTCGCAATGATCCCCGCTTGGGTCTGATCAGCAGGTGCGCCGAATTTCTCTCCGCCTCCACCGCTCTTTCCACAAGCCACTGCTAGAAGCAAAATTCCCCAAGACATCCGTTTCATGGGCCCCTACTTTGTTTGAGCAAATCCTTTGCTCATGGCCTGTTTTGCAACAAACATACCGGCCCGTAGCCTCCTCAATTCAACGAGATGGGCCTGTCCAAGATGGCCCCGGTGTCAGCTTGCAGGGGGAAAAGATCACTGACCAAAAAACTCGGGTACTATATGAAGAGAGATTTAGAACTCTCGCCTAGGTCAGCACCAAACAGCGTGCGACCATCATCTATGGTCTACTTCATTCTCTCCCTCTTCCTCTCTCTCTCCGTCTTTGCGCAAGAAGCGCAGGAGCCACGCCTGCGCTTTCTCGATGTGTTCACCAAGATCCCCGACACAGGAAAAGACACGCTCCAAACGAGTTTCTCCAAAGAAGCGATTCCGGGCTGGCTGGCCGTCTTAGGAAGTACGGCCGTGCTCTACGAATACGACGAGAAGCTTTATTCGTACTCACAAAAGAAGGGCCGCGACTGGCACATTGGTAACGGCGACAACACGAAGCCCATTCTTCAAGCCTATGGTCACGAGCTCGTGCGTCTTCCAACGGATACAGGTTCGGCGTTGTATTTTCTGGGCGATGGCTGGCTGCACTTCTCGATCGCTGCTTCGGTCTACGGTTATGGTCACGCCACTGACAGTAACTACGATGCCAACACCGGCATCATGCTGATGCACGGGATGGTGGTCTCAACTATTTTCAATCAAACGCTCAAGCGATCCTTTGGCCGTGAAAGCCCGGAAGTAAAAACTCAGGAACGCGGAGCTTGGCGACCTTTTCCGTCATTTAACGAATACAACAATCGCACGGCAAACTACGATGCCATGCCGAGTGGCCATGTCATGACCGCAACCATGACTTTTACCATTCTGGCCGAGCGCTATCCGGAATATAAGATTCCGATCTACTCAGTCGGAGGTGTGTGGGCCAGTGCGCTGATGTTTGAGATGATGAACAATGGTGTTCACTGGGCCAGCGACTATCCACTGGGCATTGCCATGGGCTGGGTCGTTGGCCGTGCCTCCACGCGCATGATCTCGCGAGCAGGAAAAGATAAAATTGAATCCACGGATTGGAACTTCCTTCCCATGATCAATGGATCGAGTGGTATTATTGCGAGTAGGAATTTTTAAATGAAATTGATTTTTATCTTAGCGATGCTCTTTTCTAGCCAGGTCCATGCCTGGAGCTGGAGTGACTTTAAACAAGAAGCAGCCTCACCGGTGACAGATAGAACGGCTAGGAAGATTCTCTTCGTCGGGACAACCCTCACCATCGCTTCCATCATTTTCGAAGAAGAGCTCGATCGCTCCCATGATAAAGTCGTCGACAATAAACCTCTCGGGGATTTTTCACTCTACGGTGATATGGCTGGGCAACTCATTCCCAACGTGGCCTATGTTTTAGGCCAATCTGTGGCGCACTGGAATGGGAATGAGAGAGCATCGACGCGCGCTGTGGGAATGTTCAAAGCGACTGCCTATGCGGCCAGTGTGGCGACCGTGCTTAAGTACTCCGTTCGTGAGCCGCGGCCCAATGAACATAAAGATAAAAATTCATTTCCTTCTGGTCACTCAACCACGGCCTTTGCCTTCGGTGGCTATGTGATGGCTGAACACGGTTGGCAATGGGGTGTGCCTGCATTGGCATTGGCCACACTCACGGGAATTAGCCGCGTGAATGACAATCGCCACCGTGTGCATGATGTACTTGCTGGAACAACGATTGGCCTTGCTTACGCTTTTGGAATAGCAGGTCTACAAGGTAAGAACTCCGTATCGAACTATCAGTTCATCCCCATCTACGATAGGGACACGAAAGGTGTTGCGGTTACCTACACCTACTGAGGTGCTGATTTCTGCAAGTATCCGGTAAGCTCCGGGAAAACCTTGCTCACTTTTTTTAAAAGATAATCACCATAGTTTCCTTCGAACACATAGAGATCCGTTTTATCCCAACGCTCTGCCATGCGATCGGGCTGACCGCTCAAGTTAGGAAGTGGGCGAATCGGTGCACTGAAACCTGGATCAAAGAAGAAGGGATAAGAATAGCGCTCGCGACCAGAGGTGTTGCGGACGCGATGGGGCGTCGAACGGTAGCGGCCTTGCGTGAGATAATCGAGCATGTCCCCAATGTTGCACACAAACGTATCGGCCAGTGGAGGAATAGCGATCCAGCCTGACTTCGCGTGGACCTCAAGTCCGCCGCAGTCGTCTTGTTTGAGAATCGTGAGAAGGCCATAGTCCGTGTGTGTGCCCACTCCCCAGGGATGCGTTTTTACATTCTCGTCTGTCGAAGGAGGATAATGGAACACACGAAAGAGGAGTGTGGGATCACTTGTGTAATGTTGGTGAAAATAGTCCGGCGCAAGTCCAAGACTCAGGGAGACGAGTCGCATGAGACGATGGCTGAGTTGAGTCATGGCATCCATATAAGCTAAAACTGTTTCGCGGTAGTGAGGTATCTCTGGAAAAAGATTCGCGCCATGAAGAGGCCTTGGATCGCTCGGAGAAAGTTCCGCACCAAAATAAAGACCTTCCTTGAGATCAGGTTTCCCCGATGTCAGCTCGCCGCCCACAGGGAAGAAACCTCTCCAGGCCTTGCCTCCCCTACTCATGGCGATCTGCATCTTGGTGGCTTCGTCTAAAGCAAAGAATGTCTGACTCAACCCTTCGAGCCGCTGCTGGAGCTGCAAAGAAACACCATGGTTCGTGATGCAGAAAAAACCATGCTCACTGCAGGCCTGACCAATCAGGGCGGCGGTGATTTTTTCATCCTGCAACAGATCAATGACAGGGATATTCATGGTGGTAGTATAATCGAAGCCAGCAAAGGATGCGATATGAAGATTCTCGTCATCGGAGGCACTCGCTTCTTTGGAAAGCGGCTCGTGCATAACCTCATCAACAAAAGCCATCAGGTCACCATCCTCACGCGAGGGAACACGGCCGATGATTTTGGCGATGCGGTTAAGCGTCTTCACGGTGACCGTACGGACGCAAAGCAGCTCCGCTCTCTCATTCAAGAAGACTACGACAGCGTCGTCGACCAGATGTGCATGACGGCTGCGGATGCGCACGCATCGATCGAGGCGTTCAAGGGCCGCATCGGTCAGTACGTTATGACCTCGACACTCTCCGTGTATGATCCGGAAGCCGCACTCCTCGAAACTGACTGGATGGCCGAAAGTTACATCGCCGGCGAAGCGAGTAATCCCTACCAAGAAGGTAAACGAGCGGCGGAACACGCGTTCCTCTCCGCTCCCTTTCCTGTCGCGCGCATGCGTATCCCCATCGTGCTTGGAACAGACGACTATACGCGCCGCCTGCACATGCACATCGAGCACGTGGCCCAGGAGAAGGCGCTGTTTTTTCCGAATCTTGTGGCCGAGTTTTCTTACGTTCGCGCCGAAGACGCCGCGGGGGCTTTGCAGTGGATGGTAGAGACAAAGCAAAAAGACGTTTTCAATATCAGCGCGGCGGATAACTGGTCGAACCGAGAGTTGATGTCACAGATTGAGAATGTCGTTGGGAAGAAAGCACTCTTTGCAGACGACGGAACTCCGTCTCCGTTTGGCATCGAGCGGGACTACTACGTGGATGTAAAAAAAGCAGCCAAAGCAGGTTTTGAGGCCCAAGACCTCACGCTCTGGCTGCCCGAACTAATCTACAAATTATCCCACTTAAAGCCCTCGATCTCGAGAGCGTGATCGGCTAATGACGTGATGAGATCATCGTCGTTGTCATCGATCTTACCGAAGTTACCTTTGATGCGACGACGTGTCTGACCGGCGAACACATTCAAGATTTCGATTTCTTTCGCAGCACCTTCAAGACCATTGTCTTCGATCGACGTGTTCACGCGGCTGAGCACACAACCAAGTACGTAGAGGTCGATGATGATGTCCGCGAGGCGTTTCGTCGCGAATTGTTTGTTGATGATGTCTTTGCCGTGCTTACGCAAGATGCGATCGGCTGCGGCTGCGAGATCGCGAGTGGCTTCTTCGAAAATGGCCGCTTGTTCTTTCAGGGCAGGGTTGAGCTTCGTGAATTTTTTCTTCGCTCCGCCAATCCCGGTAGCACTTGTGAGACGTTTCTTGGCGTACTCCGACATCACACCGAAGCCCTTGATCGGATCAGAGAAGATGCCTTCCACCGACTTCGACACGTCCTTAAGTTGTTTGCCCACATCGTTCATCGCGGTGAGCGCGATGAAGAGGCGAAGAATGTCGTTGGTGCCTTCGAAGATACGGTTGATGCGGCAGTTGCGCACGATGCGCTCGTAAGGGAACTCACACATGTAACCATTACCACCAGCAACTTGCAGAGCTTCGTCGGCCGTGCGCCAGAGGCACTCGGTGGCGAACACTTTACTGATGGCGGCTTCTACCGCGTAGTCTTCGTAGCCTTGATCCACGAGACCAGCGACCATGTTCACCACAGCTTCTGTGGCGTAGCACTCGACGACCATGTGGCCAATTTTTTGTTTAATGAGGCCGAACTCGGCGATGGGTTTATCAAACTGCGTGCGCTGCTTCGCCTGCTTCGTCGACATCTCGATGAGCGACTTCATGCTCCCGATCGAGCCGCCGCCGAGGCCCGTGCGCCCGCTATTGAGAATCTTCATGGCCACTTTGAAGCCTTTGCCCACGTCACCGAGAACGTTGGCCGCTGGAACGCGCACTTGATCTAAGTCGACAGTCGTCGTCGAACTCGCGCGCAATCCCATCTTGTCTTCGTGAGGTCCGGTCGACACACCCTTCATGTCGCGAGTCACGATGAACGCCGTGATCTGGCCGCCCTCCGTTTCTGTCTTCGCAAACACAGTGAAGAAATCGGCGATGCCGCCGTTGGTGATCCAGAGTTTACTGCCCGTGATGATCCAATCGTTTCCGTCTTTGACGGCTTTCGTGCGAAGAGCGGCTGCGTCTGAACCGGCCCCCGGTTCGGTGAGGCAAAACGCGGCGATCATCTCACCGGTCGCAAGCTTCGGTGCGTACTTGGCTTTCTGTTCTGGTGTGCCGAACAATACAAGACCGCGCATGCCGATCGAACTGTGCGCACCCGCAGTGATGGCGACAGAACCGTCGTGCTTCGCGAGTGCTTGGAGTGTGCGGGAGTAGGACGTGCTGTTCATGCCGATGCCACCGTGCTCTTCCGGAATGATCAAGCTGAAGAGGCCCAGCTGGCGCATTTCTTCCAGCATCGATTCTGGCAGTTCGCCTTCGCGGTCCCATTTGCGGAATTCCGCATCTCTTCCTTTCAGCGTCGAATCGACGGAGTCGATCACACTGCGAAGAATCTCTTTCTCTTCGTCTTTGAGTTTTGGATACGGGATGATGACACTTTCTTCGATGTCACCCATGCACAAAGAACGGACAAAACTGGTCTGATTTTCCATAGGGCCTCACGAGGATTTTTAATTCCTCTATGATGCCACGTCTTTAGATTAAATCCAGGTTCTCATAGCTAGAAAACAGGTGATCGCCGATAAAATGACGGTGAGCGGAAGCCCGATTTTAAGGAAATCCCTAAAGCGATATCCCCCAGGGCTAAGAATGAGCAAATTGCCATGGTGTCCTATGGGGGTCAAAAACGATGCCACCGCGCCCACCGTGACGCAAATCACCGCGGCGGTTGGAGAAATAGAGGCCCCTTTGGCAAATGCCACGGCGATGGGTGCCAAAAGAACAGTGGTGGCTGCATCCGAAAGAATCTGCGTTAACAAGGCCGAGATCCAGAAAAAGACCAGCAACATGGTTAGAGGTTCCCAGCCTGCCGTATGGTGGAGGATCTGGTTTGCTAAAAGTTTATCGACACCGGTGTGCTCCATCGCCATGCCAAGGGGAATGACCCCGGCAATCATGACAAAAATCTTCAATTCGATGGAAGCGTAGGCCTGCTCCACGTCTACGCATTTCGTAAGGATCATGCCCACCGCGCCGGCGACGAAAGCCAGATAGGCCGGTAGAACTCCGGTCGCTGCGAGGGCGATGGAAGCCAGCATGATCAGTGCTGCTATCTTGTTGCGACTTCTCTTTTTTGAGGTTCCGTAGAAGGGCAAGAACATCAAAAACCCACGATGCAAAGTGAGGCCATTCAATTTTTCCTCTGGCCCCCAGAGCACCAACATATCCCCGGCCTGTAGGATGACATCGGCGATGCCACTCGAAATCCAGCCCGATTTGCGCCAGACACCGACCGCCACGACGCCGAATTTTTTGTAGAAGTGGATCTGGGATATGCTCCGGTTGGCGAACTCCGAACGCGGTGAAATGACGGCCTTGAGAATGCGCTTTTCTTCCCCAGCCAGTGTCGCCGTGTCGTCACTGAATTTATGCAACGCTTTGAGCACGAGCCCCTGCTTACCATCAAAGGAGAGCAGCTCGTCCGCATTCGTCTTGACGATGAAGACGTCGCCTTCTTCTAAGACTGCTTCGAAGTCAGTGTTGCCTTGGAAAATATCTTTTCTCATCCAGCCATGAAGACTGAAATGCTTCACCGATGTATCGAGGAGTTCCTTGAGTGTTTTTCCAATCCAGGGACTCTTGGCAGGAATCATCAGCTCCGTAGTGATGTCCGTCAGCTTGAAGCTATTCAACGTGTCATCGTCACCGGATTTTTTTGGCAGAATCCACTTCATCAGTGCGCAGAAAACGATCCCCGCAAGCACCAGCGGTCCACCGACTTGCGCCACCGAGAAAAGACCTAGGCTTGGCTCTCCGGCACGCTTGAGGATGCTGTTAGCGAGCAAAAAAGCTGGCGCCCCGATTAATGTCATCGTAGTCCCTAGCGAGGCGGCGGTGGCCATGGGGATCAGCAGGCGTGAAGCATGCAGCTTCTCTTCGTCCTTGCAGATCTTCATGACAATCGGAAGCATCATCGCCGTGACCATCAGGTGATGCGTGAACGCCGACATCACCGCAACCGCAAGCATGATGACGATGATGGAACGAAACTCACTCTTTCCAGACAGACGTTTCACCCACTCGCCGATCTCATCTGTGACGCCGGTGTGGGACAGGCCAGCGGAAAGCACAAAGACCGCCGCCACGATAATGGCAGGTTCGCTTGAGAAGCCCGCAAACGCCTCTTTCACATCGAGGAGACCCGTCAGTGCGAGGGCCAAGATGATCAACATCGCCACGACATCAACGCGCAGGTACTCCGTGATGAACAGCACCACAGACACAACCATGATGACGATGAAGATGAGCTGATCGACCGTCAGGCCCATCATGTCTCTTCATCTTTCAAAATGTGAAGATCCATCTGCGGATAAGGAATGCGAACCTTGTTCTCTTTGAATTCTTTGAGCACAGCGAAGTTCAGTAAGCTGCGAAGCGCACCCATGCGATCGGCGAAGTCTTGTGTCCAGACGAGGAGGTCGAAGACCAGACCGCTATCCCCGAATTTTGAGAGGCGGACTGTCGGTGCTGGTGTCTCGAGTACACCCGGCTCCTTCTGCGCCACGCTCAGAAGGATTTGCTTCACCAGCTCCGGGTCGGAGTCGTAGGCCACGGGAACCGAGATGCTGATGCGAACGGTGTTTCCCGAGTAGCTCCAGTTGATTAACTGCTTCGAGATGAAATCCGAGTTCGGCACGATGATCGCCACATTGTTATTTGTGATGATGGTCGTCGCACGCACGGAAATGTTATGCACGTTTCCTGAAACATCGCCGATCTCGATGCGATCACCGAGCTTAAGAGGCTTCTCGAGCAGGAGAATGATGCCACTCACGAAATTGCTGATGATGGTTTGCATGCCGAAACCCACACCGATACCAATGGCACCCGTGAGGACGGTGAAGAAACTCAAATCGAGGCCTGTGGTTTGCAAAATTCCCACGAGACCGATGCCCAGAAGACCGTAGTAACCGAGCGTGATGGCGGCACGCCAATTGCTGATGTTGACACCCTTCTTCTGCGAAAGTGCCGACAGGAGCCACGCCTTGAAGCGACCAGTGATGACGAAGAATGAGACCAGCAGGAGTACGTTGAGAACGATGGCCCAAAGTGTGATGGTACTTTTCCCCAGCATAAATAGTGGGTAATCCAAGATGATCCAAATAGAATTCGCGTATTGGCTCAATTCACTCATGAAGGCATACTACGGCAAGTGCAGAGGGTCATACTAGCGCCTTGCTTCATTATGAGATAAGTTAAGACATGATTAACAATGATATCCTTCGTAGTGTCCGTTACATGCTCAAACTCAATGAGTTTGAGTTGGCAGAAGTCGTCAAGATGGGTGGCGGCGACGTTACTCAAGCAGAAATTAACACCTACATAAAAAAAGAAGACGAGCCCGGCTTCGTGGCCTGTAAGCAGAACGTGCTGTCACATTTTTTGAATGGTCTCATCATTCTCAAGCGTGGCCCTTCTCCCGACGGTAAAGCCGCACCGACAGAGCTTCCCACCAACAATGTCGTGTTGAAAAAGCTGCGCGTGGCTTTTCAACTTAAAGACGACGATATCTTGGCGATTCTCAAAGAAGCTGGTTTTGATGTCTCAAAAAATGAAGTGAGCGCGCTCTTTCGCAAAGAAGGCCACATCAACTATCGCGTCTGTGGTGATCAGTTCTTGAGAAACTTTTTGAAGGGTCTTACTCTGCGCCTTCGTCCAGATCTTAAAGACTCAAAGGGTCCCTAATCGGTAAGGCATTCTGCGCCGACGACGTACTCTCCCCGCAGCCACGCTTCGATTTCGCGTGCACCGGGATCAGAACACAAACCCAGTGATGGCAGATAGCGAGACACTTCTAAGTGCTCGAGGCCTTTTTCTAAAAATACTTCACGGTATCCGCGCAAGAAGATGGCGAAGGCCGGCGAGCAGTGCTGATCAAGTGCCCTTTCAAAACCCTCATCGGCCGAGAGACCATGCTCAATCACCAAGCGTGAGGCGAGAAAAAGGATTTTCGAGAGCTGCGGCTGGTTCATCATGTTGAACGCAAACGCACTCGCGAGTTTTGCCACGCCCTCTTCTCTGCCACTGAAGGGTTTGAGCTTCAGGAACTTGCAGTTCTTCGGGCCATCGTTGGCGAAGATATTTTCCCAAATATAAGGTGCGCGCTTGAGAAGCGTGCGCACTTCTCGCATGTGGGCCACGTCGATGGTGGGAGAAATAACTTTCGGTCCTGTCCACGCCAACTCCACATCCAGGGGAACACCTTTAGCGATGTCTTCCAGATAATGGGCCGGACGTTGACCAAAAACCTTATCGAGGATCGGATCATAGGTGTAGTACGACGGACAAAAAACCAGCTCACCCAGAAAATGCTTGCGTACTTCTTCCACACATCTGATTTGTGTCGCCGCGAGATCTTCGTCGCTCGGCATGTCATCAAAGAATAAACCCAACAGCTCAACACCTACATCTTGCAGTTGGCGAAGTTTTGTTTGCAGCAACCCGCGGTCGGTATCGCTGAGTGTTTTTCCCAGACCAAACGGACTTAAGCCCACACCGAATGTGACGTTGTGTTGGTGGAAGTGATCCGCCTTGCTCTTGAGACTCGCAAGATAGTCCGCGCTCCAGGGCTCGCGCCATTTTTTGCGCAGGTACGGGTCTTGCTTAGGGGCGTAGATATAAAACCCCCCACCCGTCTGGGCGATGAACGGGGCGTAGCTCAAGCGGTCGGCCTCAGGCCAAGCCGGGCCAAAGAAGCCCTCGACGACGCCTATTTGGGGGCGGTTTTTCATATAGATATTATAGCCTTGATTGAGAAAAACGGGCACGGGGGATAGAGTCCGGACCATGAAAAATCTTATGCCTGCCCTCGCCCTTCTGGTGCTTGCCCCTCTCTCATCAAATGCCGCCGTGCCGTTGTGGGCCCGCCCGACAAATTTGGTGGAAGCCGCCGATGCACCGACGCCCTCTTTCATGGCGTTGCAGACCTACCTCGAAGCCGCTCCGGTAGGTGTCGGCGCAAAGAAAGTTTGGGATCTTCCGGGTGGCCGGGGTGAGAACGTTAAGATCATCGATATCGAAACCGGCTTTAACGAGAACCACGAAGACCTCACACCGTTTTGGGTGGGTGCCGTTCCCGCGAACAGCGATCACGGTACAGCGGTCATGGGCATTCTCGGAGCTCCCGACAACGGGTACGGTGTGATCGGTATCGCACACCAAGCACAAGTGGGTTTTTATGGCTTCATCGCTGGCAACCAAGATGAAGTGGACCAAGTTTATATTGATCAAATCACCCAAGCAATTCGTGAATCAGCGGCGCAACTTGAGGCCGGTGATGTGATGGTGATCGAACAGCACATGATGGGCCCCCAGAGCAAAAACTGGACTGCGGTTGAGTACTGGCCGGAAATTTTCGCTGAACTTAAAAAAGTCACCGACAAAGGCATTCACTGTGTGGCTGCTGCCGGTAACGGTTATTCAAATCTTGATCACCCGGATTACGGCGGTGCTTTCGATCTCACGAAACGTGACTCAGGTTGCATCATGGTGGGCGCAGGCGCCAAAACTGATCGCAACCGTCTCGGTTTCTCAAACTACGGCAGCCGGGTGGATGCTCACGGTTTCGGCGAAGGCGTTACGACAACGGGCTACGGCGCCTTGTTCAACGGCGGCCCGGATCAAACCTACACCTCATCGTTCAACGGCACTTCAAGTGCCACTCCGGTTGTTGCTGGAACTGTGGCGTTGATCAGCTCGATTGCGGAAGCCAATGGTAAAACCATCACTCCGAAACAAATGAGAGCCGCACTTCGAGCCACAGGAACACCGCAAGGCGCACGCACGATTTCTCAGCGGATTGGTAATCTTCCGAATGCTGAAGAATTGGTGAAGGAACTGGGGCTGTAATTTGCACTATCGTAAAGTCGAATTCGGCAACGAAAAGGAAATACGCTTCGTTGCCGAGGCCGACTCGCGCATTCCTCTAGATTACGATTCGCACTACACCTTCACGGCCACTTCCATTGACCAGCGTCTGAAGTACTACCAAGAATTCAAAGCCGAAGATTTTTTTGAAGTCGCCGTGGACGCTGATCGCATCGTAGGCTTCCACGCCGTCCATATCATTCCCTATCCACCTGATCTCAAGGTCGGCAACATCGCCACACTGTGGGTGGATCCAGACTATCGTAAAAAAGGGATCGCCTCTGAACTAAAGGCCCGCGCAGAAGTTTGGGGTCGCGAGCATAAACTCGCTTTCTTACAAACGAATGTTCACACTAACAACAAGAAGATGCTGGCGATTAATCAGGCGGCTGGATTTGAGACCGCCTATATCCATCTAAGAAAGAGGCTCTAGTCCGCACCGTCATCGGTGTTATGCGGGAAGTACTCTTCGATGATGATCGGGAGTGCTCCAAAGCAAAGCGATGCGATGAGAGGCCCGATAAACAGTCCCGGCAAGCCAAACATGATCACTCCACCGATCACCGCGAGCAATCCGACGAACGGATGAACAGCGACATCACCTCGTGAAGCGAGGAACGGGCGAATGATATTATCGGCGACACCGGCGACACCGGCGAGAATCATCATGCCGATCCCTGCTCCAGTTCGAGCTTCAAGAAAACAGGAGATCCCAAGCACGGCCGCCACCGGACCAGCACCGAGGATGGGGATAAACGACGCCACGAACGTGATGAAGAAGATGAGAAAGAAGTCGCCGATTCCAAAAACCATGGCTCCGACGGAAACCAAAGTCGCCTGCAACAACCCAGTGACGATGTTGGTGAAAAACACTTCGCGGCAGCAAAGCTCGAGAGTATCAATGAACTTCTGGCCATTCACCTTGGAGAAGTAAAAATAACGATCGAAGAGCGCGCGGATCTTCTCCGACTCGCGCAAGAATGAGTAGACCGCGAGGAGCGTAATAAAGCTCAGCATGAACATTTCCGGCAGATTGGTCACGAAGTCGGTGAAGGTCTTCGTGAGGAATTTACCGACACTTGCTGCCATGGAGTCGAATTTTGTTTTCGTGAAGGCCTCATCAAGCCCGTAGACGGAGCTGAACTTATCAATCAGGCGATAGATGTTCGTCTTGGCGGTGAGTGTAATCTCGCTGACGTCGGAGTTCTCAAGCAGCTCTGTGATTTTCTTCGAACCCTGAATAAAGAAAACAACGGCCGGAGCGAGAATCATCAGCGCTAACACTAAACTCATGATGAGAAGACTAGTTGAACGCTTAAGCCCTCTGTTGACGAGTTTATTCACTGAGGGAGTCAAGGCCATCGCCAAAATACCACCCAAGACGATGGAGAGCACGAACGGCGCCATGATGTAGATGAACAGTCCCACCACGATGATGGCGAAGAGAATCTTAAACACATGCTTAAGGACGTACTTACGAAGAATGTCTTTCATGTTTCGGTATCTGACTTTTCATGGGCCCGTTGGTGTTGGCGCTCTTGCACGAAGTCCGTGATGACCAAAGCCAGAGCGGTTTCCATCGGACTTGTTGAGGACGAGGAAGCTTGCGATCTCTTTTCTTCTTCTTTCTCGATTCCCGTTACCTTGAGCCAGGTTTTCTCACGCATGCAGTAGCAGATCGTGCCGAGAGTAATCAGGGTCAGAGCGAGGCTGCCGTAAAAAGTGGCCGTGCTCGTGAAGCTTCCATGCAGATCGATGTTCTTCAGAACATCTTCCAGCATCATGCTCACGCCGACACAAAAAAGTGCCAACGCCGCAATGGCGATGAGAGCAATCGTGACGATGTGACGGACGTGGTTCACAACATTCGCTGTGAGCTCTTGCGATTTCTCGGCCAGACCGCCGGTTTGCCCAAACTTAAAGGCCATGATCAATTCGAGGATACGAAAAACGGCGTTCATTAATTTTTCCGATTGAAAAGGCGAGCGAGGACGTAGCCCACACCTGCCGCGATAGCGATGGAAGCGATGGGATGTTCTTTCACAAACTCCTCTACTTCGTGGGTCGCCTTGCTGAGTTTTTTTCCGATCTCTGGGCCCGTCACATAATCAATGACCTCTTGGGCTTCAGGGGGAAGTTTCGATTTTGTGGTTGTCATAGCGGCTCCTATGCCCGACATCCTACGTCAGACCGAGGGCTATCGACTAGCTGCGGCCCTGGCTTTGACGCGCTTCACAGCGTTAGACTATTCCTCATGAATATCTTCACTCAAGACACCATCAACACTCGCAAACACAGAACCGCTGCGGGCCTTACTCCTCTTCTCAAAAATGACGACCTCGTCATGGTTTTTGCGGGAGAGCCCATTCAAAAACCGGGCGGCCACGATCAGACCTATAACTTCCTTCCCCACCCTGATTACTTCTGGTTGACCGGTTCTCGTCGTCCTCAAGGCGTGAGTGTCTTCACGAAAGCTGACGGCTGGATTGATTTTGTGAATCCCATCAGCCGCGATGAACTCGTCTGGGAAGGCGGCGGCACCGTCATCCCAGGGCGTCCAGTGAGCGAGTTGGATGCGTGGATTGCCAAACAAAGCTTCGGTCGGATTTTCTGTTTGGGACAAGTCGGTGCGGCCCATCGTCAGAAGCCATCTAACGAAGATGAGTTCCAGCACATTCAAGAAGGCTTCAATCAAGTTCGTCGCATCAAAGACGCAGCGGAAGTAAAACTGATACGCGATTTGGCCGGCATGGCGAACCATGGTTACGAGCGCGTGAAAAAATTTATTCGTCCCGGTGTCACCGAGCGCCAGATTCAACTCGAGTATGAGATGGCGGTGCTGTCTGCGGGTTCGGAAAAGATGCCTTACGACTCTATCGTTGGCACTGGAACGAACAGCGCGATCCTTCATGCGATCCCAACCGCTCGAGTCGTAAAAGACGGAGACTTGGTGTTGATTGATGCGGGAGCTGATGTGCAGGACTACTGCGTCGATATCACACGCGTGTTTGCCGCCAACGGCACCATGAACAATCAACAAAAAACAATTTATGATCTCGTGTTGAAAGCTCAGCAAGAATCCATCGCCCTCTGTCGCCCTGGTGTGGAGTGGCATGACGTGCACAAAGCTTCAGCGCGTGTGTTTGCTGAAGGCCTTAAAGGTTTGAACATTATCAAAGGCGACACACAAGCTGCGCTTGATGCAGGGGCCGTGTCAGTCTTCTTCCCTCACGGCGTGGGCCACATGGTGGGCCTGCGAGTGCGTGACGTCGGTGGAAAATTCACCAAAGACCCGCGCAAAGCTTTCGGTGTTCGGGTGCGCGTCGATCTTCCCATGCAGCCAGGCTTCTTGATGACCGTGGAGCCAGGTCTCTACTTCATCAAGGCTCTCATTGAAGACGCCGATACACGGACGAAGTTTGATGAATTCATTAACTGGTCGGAAGTAGAAAAATGGCGGGAGTTTGGTGGCATCCGTCTGGAGGATGATATTCACATCACCCCCCAGGGACCGGAGAATCTTACTAGCGTTGTTTCGAAGTAGGCTTCACAAACTTCAACGTCATGCGATCACTTTCGCCGATCGCCAGATACTTCGCTTTGTCTTTGTCACCGAGCTTGAGGCGCGGTGGCAAAGTCCAAACACCATCAGGGTAGTTCGTCGTATCTTTCGGATTCGCGTTGATCTCAGATTTCCCGAGCAACTTGAAGCCGGCCTTCTCCGCGAACTTAATCACGTCCGCCTCCAGCATGTAACCGCTCTTCGGGTCATACTTGATCTTGGTCGAGGCTCTGTGCTCAACAACACCGAGAATGCCGCCGGGTTTGAGCGCCTTAAAGAAACCATTGAACGCGGCTTGCTTGCCTTCATCCCCTGGCCAGTTGTGCACGTTGCGGAAAGTAAGAACACGATCCACAGAATTTTCTTCAGCGATCTCGATCATCAACGGTGGTTGAAAGGCAGTGACTCTCACGGTCTCAGCAATCAGAGGATGCTTCGCCATCCACTCCTGGCGAGGCTTGGTGTAGCCATTCGGATCGGCCGGCGGTTCTGAGATAATGTAATGACCCCAAGCTGCTAAGTACGGAGCGAGAATCTCCGTGTACCAGCCACCCGATGGTGAAATCTCAACGACGGACATGTTAGGTTGAACCTCAAAAAACGTCAGCGTCTCCAGTGGATGACGATAGATATCTCGTTTCGTATTCTCTGGAGTTCGCGAGGGCCCGTTCACTGCCTGCGCGAGGGTTAAGTTTGGCAACGTTGGTTCCTGGTGGGAACTGCAGGCCGTCAGCACTGCTAGAGTCAATAAACCGATCATTTTCATCGTGAACCTCACAGAAGGAGTAGTCAGCTCCCCATTCTAACCGATCATACTTTCTTGCCCATAGACCACAAGCTAGACACGGCGGTAAAATAGAGTGAGGAGTACTCTATGAAATGGCTTTTATGCGCTCTATTGTTTCTTCCTAGTGCCTGGGCCGGGTCCTGCGACGAATTCACGGGCTGCAAAGTCCTGCAGTGTGAATTGGAAAGAGATATTGCCGAGGCGATTCGCCAAGGGCAACCCTCACGGGCCGCTGACATGCAGGAAACGCTGGATCGCTCAAAGAAAAATTGCACCGATGTGAAGTCAACGACCAGCAGCTCTGCACAGCAGAACCAAGTGCAGTATCGTCAGCAAGAAGTGCTCGACGCAAAGAATGCGGATAACGAAGTTAAAGAGCAGAAAAAGAAGTTGCGCCTCGATGAAGAGATGGCGGAGCTGGAAAAGATGAGAACGAAATCACCATGACTATTAAAACGCAGCAAGAACTCGAGCTTCTAAAAAAAGCAGGACGAGTGGTCGCAGAGACCATCGAGCTTATGATCAAGTCGGTAGAAGATGGCATGACTACAGCCGAACTCGATCTTATTGGCCGCAAGAATATCGAACGTCACGGTGCGCGCTCAGCTCCCGAACTAACCTACGGCTTTCCAGGAGCCACCTGTATTAGCGTAAATGAAGAAGTCGCCCATGGACTGCCTGGTGAACGTGTCCTCAGAAAGGGTGACTTGATTAATATCGACGTCTCTTGTGAGCTCAATGGTTTTTACGCGGACTCAGGGGCCTCTTTTCAGTTTGGTGAAACAGATCCCAAACTGGCCATGCTGATGGAGACCACGAAGAAGAGTCTGAAAGAATCCATCAAAAAGTGTCGCCCAGGTAAACGCTTTAACCTTATCGGCCAAACTATTGAAGACCACGCTCGTCGAGCTGGCTTCTCGGTGATTGAAAATCTTGGCAGCCATGGAGTAGGCCGGGCTTTGCATGAGCAGCCTGAATTCATTGCTGGATTCTACGATGCCCAAGATCGTCGCACCATGCACGAAGGTCAGGCCTTTACCATTGAACCGTTCATTTCCACAGGGGCCCGTCAGGCGATTGAAATGGATGATAAGTGGACGCTGGCGACATCGAAGAAATTTCGTACCGCTCAGTACGAGCACACGATCGTGGTGACTAAGAATTCACCGATTATCATTACTGCGAACGCGCTGTTCTAGCTCTTTCATCCGAGTCTCAACCAAACGGCAATACTCATCGATGCGCTCAGGCGTGGCATCTTTTTCAACCATGATGGGCTCACCGTAAAGCATGGTCACTTTGGAAAAAAACTTCGGCAACTTGAAGCGATCCCAGGAATTGAATTCCCAGACGGAACGGCCCACGGCCACCACCGGCACAATCGGTGCGCCGGTTTGCTGAGCAATCAAAACGATGCCGACTTTGCAGACTTGGCGTGGACCACGCGGTCCATCGACCGTGATGCCACCACGTGCACCTTCATTCATACGACTTACGTACTCCTGCATGGCCTCTTTGCCACCCTTGTCTTTGTTCTTCTTGCGAGATGAACCCCGCACGGGAACGAAGCCGAGTTTTTTACAGATGAAAGCGGCGTAGTCGCCATCTTTGCTTCGTGAGGCCAGAGTCATGAAGGGTCCGGTCCAGGCGTGCGCACCGAGCACCATGAAAACCTGTTCGTGCCACACTGAAAAAACGTAAGCCCCTTGGGGCACATGCTCCCGGCCCAGCACTGTGAAGCGATAGCTCTTCAGTAGCGGATAAAAAATAAACCACAGGATGTGCTGGACGATGATATGAATCATGATAAATGACTCTAATGCCAAAGATTTTATCTGCCAAAGACTTCCGTTCCATGCCCTGGAAAAACGGCGGCGGCCAGACCTGCGAGCTCTATCGCCTCTCTCATCCTGTTGACTCAGAACGCTTCCTCTTACGACTCTCCATGGCACAGGTGGCGTCAGATGGGCCCTTTTCAACGTTCCCTGGCATAGATCGCACGCTCCTGCTTCTTAAGGGCAAGGGCTTTCGTTTGCATTTTCCTGAGCAGCTCGAGGTCGTGTTGGATCAGCCCTTCGTTCCACTCTATTTCTCAGGCGAAGACACTATTGAGTGCCAGTTAATCGCAGGTGCCTGCCAAGACTTCAATGTCATGATTGATCGCACTTGGGGCCAAGCCAAGACTCATCTTTCCCAAGAGCAAGAGTTCACGACGACACGCCTAAGACTTGTCTTTGATCCTGAGCAAGAAATTTTAGTGGTACTAGCAGTCGGTGAGAGTTGGTCGAGGAAAGAGTCCACCACAGTGATTGTGGTGGACGTCGATTATTAACTTAGGCCGCTTTTCTCAAAGCAGAACAACTATCAGTCCCCAAAGCCTGGTGCGCTTCAGAGTAAGTCATTTTCAACTCTAGCGATTTTTCTTTCGCGTGAGCTTTCAATTCGACCAACTGATCCATCACGTTGTGATCGATGTAAGGGCAAGACTCCAACTCCAGACTCACCGAGTGACCATTGTTGAGCGAGTCCGTGATCTTTAACTTTAGCTGCTCAAAGTTGCAGAAAGTTAAAGCGCTCGTCACAGCAAAATGAGTCACGTGGTTTTGGTCTTCGTCAGTCTTAAAGGCTGGGCTGAAGGTGTCCTGTGGACGAAGGCCCAAGTACACTTCAACCAGGTACTGAACAGCGGCACCGGCGATGATACCTACCAAAAGGTCAACCGCGAGAGTCACCGCCATGGTGACAACGAAGCCGCTCAAATGATCGAGGCCAATTTTCTTCGCATGCAGGAAGTGCGCAGGGCTACCCAAGCGACTGCCGACCATCACAAGAATCGCGGCGAGAGAAGCCAATGGAATCAAAGAGAGGGCCTGCGGCATCAGAATCACAGCAGCGAGAATGATGAAACCGTGGGTGAAGTTTGCGCGCCAGGTTTTGGCACCGTAAGACACGTTGGCTGAACTACGGACGATCTCCGCAATCATCGGTAAGCCGCCAAGAGCTGCGCTTATCATGTTGCAGACACCTTTCGACAGAAGATCGCGGTCAAGATCACTGTGACGATGCTGCGGATCCATCTTATCAACGGCAGCAGCACTCAGGGTTGTTTCAAGAGAAGCAACTAAAGCCAAGGTCAAGGCCACGCGCCAGCCATCAAAAGTCGCCATGATCGAGAAGTCCGGAAAGATCAGCCAGCTCGACATGTCTTGTGGCACTTGCAGTAACTTCTTCGCATCAAAGCCAAAGACAGCAGCGACAACGACACCGAGGAGAACGGCGAGCAACGGAGCCGGTACTTTTTTAGTCCAGTCCCATTTCATCTTTGGCCAGGCGAGCAGCAGGGCCAGCGACAAACCACCCGCCATGAAACTCAGCGGCTGCATGTTCAAGATGGCACGGGGAAGTTCCGCGAAGAGCATCACTGGGTTTTTAGCGATCGGCGAATAACCGAACATCACGTGGATTTGCTTGGCGATGATGATCAACCCGATGGCCGCCATCATGCCGTGAATCACCGACGATGGGCACATGAGACCTTTGCGCGCTAACTTCAGCGCACCGAAGACGACTTGAATCGCACCGGCGACGACGGCCGCTGCAAGCATGGCGCGGAAGCCCTGCCCGGGTGAGCCGTTGCCGAGAGCTTGAATCGCTTCAAGCACAATCACGATCAGGCCGGCCGCAGGACCGTTGATGGTGAGATTCCCACCGCCCATCCACGACCCGATAATTCCACCTACGATGGCTGCGATGATCCCTGCGGAAGCAGGAGCACCGGAAGCCAAAGCGATTCCAATTGAAAGAGGAAGTGCGACAAGTGCGACGGAGAAGCCTGCACTAAAATCGGGCCGCCATGTTGAAGACTGTTGCATAAAAACCTCAGTTGGAAAATTAGTGACCAGCGCTCATGGCCATCTGCTGCAACTCAGAGACTGTTTCCACAGACTGAGGAGTACGCGAGTGATCAGTGTTTGGTTGGGTGAAGTAAGCCCCGACAAGGACCCAGCTGAGAGTAATAAAAAAGCGCCAGTTCATAGTGTTATCCTTGCAGGACCAGATTCATTTCTGGTGTGACCCAGTATCGGCTTAGTCCTGACAGGTACTTGAAGCATTATTGTCTGTTAATAAGAGACGCAAATCCCTGAATCCTGTTCAAGGGGATAGGCCGACGGATTAAAAAAATCCTTATCTCTATGAGGGAAACTTAGAGGGTGCCTTGAATTTATGGCAGGCAAACCAAGGGAGAATTGTCTCTTACGTGACTCTCCATACTCTCCCAGTAGCTGATTCCGGTATCGCGAGTATGACGGGCCAAGAGACCTTTAAGCATGGGGACTGTTTGCTCGATCCCATAGGCAATCTCTGTGGGAAACGCCACCAACCAACCACGCCCCTCAATTTCTGTTTTCGGCATGGCGATGTCTAATCCGAGATCCAGGCGATCCACAAACGCCGCCACACTCTTCACAACGGCTGGCGCGAGCTTCACTGTGCCGATGGTCCATCCGCGATCTCCGAAGGTGCGGAAGTGCGGAAAGTTATCGATCAAATCGCCGAAGGTGATCACACCGGGATTGATGGTTTCACCGGTAAAACCTGATGCATGGATGCCGACATCGGCACCGGCACGATCACGCAACATGACAGCAAGATGTTTGCCCCAGCAACTGCGCTTCATGGCCGTGCGACCATTCACGTGACCGGTGAGAGAAATTTGTGAGCGACCAATCGGCTCATCCCAGGAACGACCGAAGTAAGCTTCACGGGCCTTCTTCGCTTCTTCAACCTTCGATTGAATTCTTGCGTTCGCGACGGTCGTCATCGGGATGAGATGCACGTGGGATGAAATGAGTTGATGTTTTTTGGCGATCGGATCAATGTCGACGATCACTTGACCCACGGCCATGGCATGGGCACCCGCCTGTACCACAGGTATCCGTTGGCCCTTCACGTTGCGAGCCAGGATCGGTTGATCGAGGCGTTCATGAGAGTGAGCTCCCACCACAAGATCAATGCTGCGCGAGCGTTCCACAAGTTTAACATCAGTCTTACTGCCGATGTGCGTGAGGGCAATGAAGTAATCGACCTTCGCATCTTTGGCCATGCGCTCAATGCGACTGACTTCTTTCAGAGGATTTTTTACTTTGCCCGTATCACGAATGGCGTACTGGTAATGCAGTTCTGAAGTGGTGAGGCCGGCGATGCCGATGCGCACTCCACCGATAGATTTGACGACCATGGATTTCACCAGACCATTCGCCTCATTAAGAAATCGATCATTCAGGTTCGCCGCCAACACATCCGCTTTGATGCGCGCGCGCTTGAGTAACGTTGCGAGTTCTTCACCACCTTGCAAGAGATCGTGGTTTCCAATGACGGTGGCATCGATACCCAGATCATCCAACAGCTTCAACGCCGTCGCGCCATTCTCAGCGAAAAAGAATGACGACCCTTCACCGAAATCTCCGCCATCTAAAAATAATGTCGGTATGCCTTGAGCAGTCGCTTGGGCTTTGAGGCGATCCACTGTTGTCTTGAGTCGAGCGTAGCCGCCCTTCCCTTCGCCGCCTTCAAAATGGGAATGGAGATCATTGGAATGCAGGATTTGTACGCGTATGGCGTAGACGGGAGAAGCGAGCAAAAGCAGACATGTGAGAAGGACCAAACGCATAGGCGGAATCTAGGTTTCGCAGAGGGAAAAGTCGACTTTCCCCCTGTCGATTGTACTTTTTACTTAGGCCAAAAGTTGCTGGCAAACATCAGCTAAGCTCGCAGGATCAAGGGGTTTATGGTTGGCAATATTGATCTGCCGGCCCACCACCGTCATGCCGATGTACGAAAACTGCAAGCGCATCATCACCAAGGCCTGCAAACCATCGCCCCCCGAGTGAGTGGCAATCGCTGCACGCTTACCGTTGAAATGAATGCGCCAATCTTTCGCCGAAGTACTGCACCAAGCGATGAAGTTGTTCAGCACCGGCGTGAGTCCACCGTTGTACTCCGGAGAAACAAACACAAAACGATCAGCAGCAAGGGCCTCTTTGAAAGGTTCGATGGCCTGCGCGCCTGAGAGTTTACCGTTTTGTAACGGCGAATAGAGCGGAAGATCGGCGGCCACGAGATCAAGCATAGACACTTTGTGGCCAAGAGATTCGAGATGCTCTTTGAAGGTTTGGGCCAACACGAGATTTTTACCGTTACTACCGGCGACGACGCAAACATGCTTCATGAGATACTCCTGGATTGAACTATGAATTTACAGGTCCTTCACCCAAAACTGCAATGTTTTGGCGCTCTCGTGCGCCTCATCAATTTGTTTCCAGGTCAGTGAGCATTTAAGACCGGGCACGGGGTGAAAGCCAAAGCTCTCCCATAGAGCGTTAAGGGGACGATAATCCTGCGGGCGAAGACTGTGATTCTCCGCGCGGACCACAGCACAAAAAGTGGCGCGCTTAATCCCCGGGGTCTCACGAGCATGCATGAGGCGTGCTTCAAAAAATTGTTTTCCGACACCGCGGCCCCGGTATTCAGTTTGTAAAACTGATTCACCGAAGTACATCACCTCTGTGGGATCCCATCCGTGATGAATAAACGGAAGCTTAAATGCATCGCTTTCATCTTGCAGCGGAATGACAGTGGAAGCACCCACGATGCGATCGCCCTCTCGGCACAGCACCACACGTGCGCCCTGAGATTTGAAGTAAGTTTCGAGATACTCGCGCTCGTACTCCATATTGCCGTCATACAAGTAGGGATAGTCACGAAACACGCTGATGCGAAGCCGTGCGATGTCGGCCAAATACCTTTGTGCCTGACTTCCGTCTAGCGTCTGGATTTGAAGTCCCGCGCTCATATGCTAAACTCCTTGCATGAAAAACACTGTCACTATCATCGAAAACTATTACCGTGCCTTCAACGAAAAACGCTTCAGCGATATGCTAGCGCTGCTTCACACCGATGTCGTTCACGATATCAATCAGGGTGAACGTCAAAAGGGCAAAGCCACTTTTACTAAGTTCATGGAAGGCATGAATCGTCACTATGACGAGAACCTCACTCACATAGTAGTCATGGCCTCCGCCGACGGAAAACGTGCCTCTGCGGAATTTATCTGCAATGGGACCTACCTCACGACAGCCGAAGGCTTGCCACCGGCGAAAGGGCAAAAGTACTCTCTTCCTGTCGGTGCGTTCTTTGATGTGCAAGACGGTCAGATCACGCGCGTGACCAACTACTACAATCTGCAAGAATGGATCGCTCAGGTGAACGCGTGAGAGTTGCTGCCGTCTCTTTTCCTCTTACCGCTCCAGGCGACTACAAAGCTTGGACGGATGAGGTAAAGAAATGGCTCAACGAGGCCCATGCGCAAAAAGCGGAACTCGTCGTCTTTCCCGAATACATGTCGCTCTCGCTAGAAAATGACCCGGGATTTAAAACCTGGTTTGCGACTGAGTTTCAAACGTTGTTTCAACATGAAGCTCGACGCACCAGCATGACGATTCTTGCGGGCACGCATAATATTGGCACCAACACTGCCGCATTCTTTAAGCCCACTGGCGAAATCATACTTCAGCACAAAATTCATCTCATTCCTTCTGAGCCTGACATCAAGGCCGGTGAAGAACTCGCGGTGGTGGATTTCTCTCACGGAAAACTGACGACGACGATTTGTTATGATGTGGAGTTTCCCGAACTCACACGGGCCGCCGTGAAAGCCGGCATCAATCTTCTCTTGTGTCCCTCATGGACCGAAAAAACCGATGGCTTCCATCGTGTGCGCACCTGTGCGCTCGCTCGCGCTATTGAAAATCAAGTTTTTGTCGTGCACGCCCCTCTCGTGGGATCTCTTGTTCCCTGGGGAATTGAAGAAAGTGCGGTAGGTAGTGCGGCGATTCTCGCTCCTTGTGATCCGGCCTTTCCCGCCAACGGAATTGTCGCTGAAGGTCCCTGGAGTCAAGGTGCCGTTGTCGTGGCGGACGTCGATTTTGAGTTGCTTAGAAAAGTTCGCCTCGAAGGAGCTGTGCGCACCTATCGTGATTTCATGAACCCACGCTCTTTTACGGTGAAGGCGCACTGACTCAAGAGCAGCGCAAGTAATGATCTGCGCAAATGTTGAGTTAAACACCTGCGTGTAAGCTTGTTGCTCGAAATTTAACTCCCCCTTACGATATTCCTTTGTGTTTTAAACGAGGGAGAAGCCATGGAATTGGGTTCGGCCATGTTGATTGGCCTATTGTTCATCGGTGTTTTGTTTGGGGTCTTTTTGTTGACTCGATTCTTAGTCAACGTCGGCTCCGACGAAATCGCCATCATGGAACGTCAGTTCCTGGGTCAGGAGTTGGATGCAGGAAACGTTTTTGCCAAAGACGGCCAAGTCGGTCTTCGTGCCGCATTCTTGTCACCGGGTTTGCATTTCGTTTTGTGGCCCTTCACTCGCGTTGTCGACAAGCCACTCTTCCTCCAAATTGCGGCCGATGAATTAGGTATCGTCGAAGCCACCGATGGAGCTGCCTTGCCGGCAGGACGAATCTTCGCGGATGATCCAGCGGGAGAAAGTCATAACAATTTCCAAGATCCGCTCGCCTTCTTGCAAGGTGGCGGTATCCGCGGGAAACAGCTGCGTTTTTTGACGAACGGAACATTCAAGATTCACCCGCAACTATTCAAGGTCACTAAGATCAAGAAGACCTTTATTCCTCAAGGGAAGATCGGTGTTGTCACGGCAGCCGACGGTGCTTCGTTGGAGGTAGGTCATCTACTTGCAGTCAGCATTCCAGACCATGACAATTTCCAGAGCGCCGAGAAGTTCCTCAAGAACGGTGGCCAGAAGGGACCGCAGATCGATTTCTTGCGCCCGGGTACGTACAACATCAACACCGAGATCTTTAAGGTCGAAGTGCGCGACGCTGTCATCATCACCGACAACGAGATTGGGATCGTGGATGCGCGGGACGGTCAACCGATGAAAACCGCCGAAGTCGTCGTGAGCACTCCAGAGGGCCACAGCAATTTCCAAGACGGACAAAAGTTTCTTGCGAACGGTGGTAAGCGTGGGCCCCAGGAAAGCATCCTGACGCCAGGTACCTACTACATCAATCCCTACTTGTTCTCCGTGGCGAAGCGCAAGCAAACGCAGGTGAATCAAGGTGAAGTCGCCGTCCTGATTTCTAACATCGGTAAAGATCCGGGCGAGTTCGTGCCAGAAAACGTTTCGGCTGCGGATAAGCTGGCTACGCGCCACGTGGTACCGAAGGGCTATCGCGGTATTCAGAACCAAGTGCTGGGCCCCGGCTCTTACAACATCAACCCCCTCGCCTACACGCCGATCATTATTCCGACCATCACGCGTTCTGTAGACTGGAGCGCCGGTGAGGGCAACAGCAGTAGCTTCGATCCGTTCCAAGTGGTGTCGCATGACGGTTTCGAGATGCAAGTTGAGGTTCGCTGCCAGTATCGCATTCAACCGGAGAATGCTCCCTATGTCGTACAGAAAATCAGTTCTATCGCCGAGCTCGAGAAGAACGTGATCCATCCGCAGATCGACGGTATCTTCCGCGCGCAAGTGGCCCGCTCACCGGCGATTGCGTATCAGCAAAACCGCGCCGAAGAACAAAAATCTGCTGAAGAAGCCGTTCGCGATGACTTGATGAAGTACCGCGTGGAAGTCGTTTCGGTCATGATCACGAACATTCATCTGCCGGAAGCCCTCATGAAGACCACGCAGCAGAAAAACTTGGCGGAACAAGAGAAGTCCATGTTCGATGCCAAGAAAGATGCCGAGCAACGCCGGATTGAGTATGAAAAAACCAAAGCCGAGGCTGACTCACAGTTGAGAATCATCACGGCGGAAGCCGGCATTAAGGTCGCCCAGCACGAATCGCGCCAGATGGAAGAACGTGCGAAGGGTGATTCGGCCCGAGTGCGCATGTTAGCCGAAGCTGATGCCAGCCGAACAAAACAGATGGGTGACGCGGAAGCGGGTGTGGTGCGTGCGATTGGTGAAGCTCAAGCGAAGGCCTACCGTGATCAAGTAGATGCTTTGACCGCTCAAGGTGTAACCACAGTTGAAGTCGTGAAAGCTATTTCAGCGGCTGGTCTTAAAATCACCCCTGATATTCAAGTGGGTGGCAATGGCGGCGCTACGGATGGTGGCTTGGTGCAAGTTCTTCTCGGAAGAATGCTCATGGATAAACCAGCTGTTATTACTCCACCAACAACAAGTAATTAGAGGTTAGACCCGTATGAAATTTATCCTTTCTTTCGTGATCGTAGCAGCCATCGTGGGTGGTGTGCTGTACTTCAAACAGGGTGGCGCTCAACAACCACGCTCAACAGAGTCTCAAGTGACCCAAGCTACCGGCACTGTTTCGAACACAGCAGCTGTGGGTGAAGTCAGTCCGAAAGAGGTCGGCGAAATGAACGCCGTGCTTTACGGAATCAAGACGAAAGCCGATGTGGTTCCCGCGCTCGCTCAGATTCAAGAGATCGCCGCTCGCTATCCTCAGAGTCCTGCGGCCCACATCTACAGCATGGTGGCCAAGAGCACTTCCTATTTCCAAGGTATCGCCTGGCGTCTGCGCTTCCTCGTAGAGCCCGTGGATATCGGTTACATTGGAGTCATCAGCTGGTTGCGCACGATTAAACGCAATGCTGATCGTCGTGCTCCTCACCTCGATGCTTTGTTTGATTACTTCGTTGATCCAAACCCAGGAGTCGATCTCTTGGGACAGAAAGACCAATTCACGTCACTCCATCAGTTCCAAGACTGGATGGCGGGTCAAGTGGCCAGTCGAATCACAGTCGAAATTGCCAAAGCGAAAGAGCTGCTAGAGAAAGCAGAGCAAGACGAACCGATCATGTTGTTTGATGCGGGGTTAATTTTTGGCGCCGAAGAAGCCGTGAGCATGGGCTCACAAACTGTGCGTTTCCGGAAGTTCATGCCAGGTCACATGCGTGGCATGATCGCCAACATGGAAGAGCGCATGGGCTTTGGCTACTTCCTCGCAAGCTACAACATGGAAGACCTCGCAAAATTTCTTAACACCCTCACGACAAGGTCGTTAGTGGCGAAGAAATCAGACTTTCAACGTGGGCTCATCTCCAATGTTTTTGATATCCACCTTCAATCACCTAAAGAGATTGCGGAATTGTTGAGAGATAATAAGTTTGAGAAGTTCCTCACTTTACGTTCAAAGGCTCAAGAGTATTTGCCCAAGTCATTGGCAAGTCTCAGGGCAGCCGTCAGTGACCGCATCCTTGCCTACCAAGCGATGGAGAAGCTGGCCGAGCTCCCTAACCAAGATGAATACTTTATTAGTGGTGATGCAGTGACATCACGCACAGTCCTCACGCTACAAGTCTTACAGAAGCGTCAGCGCCTCTTGGAGGCCACAGCTCCTGTGATGTTCAATGATCGTGTGACCAATGCGGAGTTCCCTATCCACGTTGCAGCGATGTTCAATCCAGAGAACGCTGCGACGAAAGACCTCAAGAAGCTTTACCCAAATAAGTTTGTGAATGTTCCAGAAAAAGATGGCAACGATCCTAAATCATTCAAGTGGAACTACCAGTATGGGATGGCGACAGGCTGGCCCGATCCTAGCTTCGGCGGCATCCTGCCACAAACGAATTCATCAGAAGAGTACAAAGACAAACTCATCAGCATCTCCCGCGACGCTTCAATGCCCGCACTGACCTACTGGCTACGTTTGTTCTATTAGAGTTTTTTACTGTCAGAGGCATTCAACGAGATTGATGCCTCTGACATATTTTGAGAATCGACCGAGACGCCAAGGTAGGTGGCGCAGAAAATCCTGCCCAAGCTTCGCCGACTCCAGGGCATACTTTACTTCCACGACCGCCACATAATCATAGTCTGTTTGCCAAAGCTGAGAGCCCGCAGCGGAAAATTTGATATCCGTATCAATCGTCACACGAATCCCCCAGCCCGGAGCGTGGAAGTATCGTCGATGGTAAGTATTTTCTAGCACGGGATACATCAAACTTTCATTCAGCAAAATCCCTTGCTGCAGCTCCAATGATTGAATGGCTTCCTGGGCCGGATAGAAGCGCTTATCACCGTGATCACCCAGTTTTCTTTTTTCTTCCAGTTGTTTCCAAGGACCACCGTCATACGAACGCAAACGCCACTTCACGCGAGCTTCGTGACCCGCGAGATGGGCGTTGTAGCAGGCCAAATCAGGCGTATCAAAATACACATTGTGGACCGTACGAGCTGGGTATGCCGTCACAAGCCCCATCGGATGTGTAAGCAGGAGGGCCTCAATCTGGTGCACATCTCCGCTGCCCAAGGGAATCTTTTTTTCGAAACGCCAATCGCTCATAGTGACCAGCCTTCGGGCCAATGGCCCCAAACACGCCACTCTTTTTTTTCTGAGCTCCAAACGGCCCAAGCACTCTCATCTAATACGGGAAGTTCTTTTTCATGCTGATGCGCCAGTTCGACCAAGAGAGGCAGACGCCGTGACTGTCGAGACACTTCGATTCCATTGACTCCCCTGCGTGCCAGCGGTCCTTCACCTTTTTGCAAAGTGGCGGTGAAAGGATGGGCAAACAGAGCATACTCACCAGCGCTCTTACCATTTACGCTGAGCTGTCCTTGAGCAAGTGGCACAGGGGAAGGGGCACGAAGCAAGACAGCTGCCTCTGCACTTTGCGTACTAACTAAGACCATTTCTCGTTGTTCAAAACCTTGATCCTCATCCACTTCTATTGCAACGGCTTTAAGACCGGAATTTCCGCGGGTCGGAAGAGCCGTCATAAGTACGCGTACACGATGACCCGCAAAATCGAGCTCTCCACTGACTTCTTTCGTGAGCCATTGAGGATTCGTCCGCAAGTTGATTTCATCAAACATCAACCGCTGTAACGAGCGATGACCCAATGAAAGTGCAAAAGCATGACCCGCTTTCCCTTGCAGGAAAAGGCCAATACCAGCGAGCCCTAGGCAGAAGACAGCAGAGAGAAGAAAGCGCATTAGGCCAGGTCTTGATATTCGGTTATGAGCATCTGCACTCCGGGCAACTTGGCCTTAAGACTTTGGCGCATTTTCTCAAGATTCTCGGTGGATGACGTTTCTACAAGAAAGACCGCCTCCCCTTCAGAGATACGTTTGATTTTCACTCTGCGGGCATGCGTCGCAAGAACGGCCTCAAGCTCCGGCACTGAGAACTGAGTAAGCTTACTTAAGTGAACATACAAGGCGCCTGGGCGACCAGCTCCACCACCGCGGACTTTCAACAACGCATAAACCAGAAGGATGACGACTAACCCTACAATCGTGATGGGGCGCTGATCGGCACCCAGCCCAAGGCCTACAGCGATGGATAAGAAGAGAAACGAAAGCTCTTCAGGGTCTTTGATGGCCGTACGAAAGCGAACCACAGAGAGTGCTCCCACGAGGCCCAAGGAAAGTGCGAGTGAGGATTTCACTACACTGATGACCAACATCGTTGTCATGGTAAGTAGAAAAAAATTACCGGCAAAAAGTGTGCGATGAGATTGGCCTCTTCCCCAGCGTGCGTAGAGCAAGGCCATCAGGCCCGCGAGCACTCCGGCCGTGCCGAGATTTAATACAAACTGGCCAAGATCGATCTGCGGCGCTTGGTTCGCGAGAAAATCTTCAAAAGTATTAGCAGCACTCATGGCTTACTCCTCATAAGGAAATTTTTAATTCGATCAGTCGCCAGCATCGCAGGTAACACGATCATGTCACCGGCCAAGCCGAGAATCAAAGATAAAATAAGAATGACCGCCACCTGGTTAAACATCAGGACGTTGGTCAGAAAGAAGGTCGGTAGAGTCAGCACAAAGATTGCCGTAGTGCTGGTCAATGCCACTGAAGACTCTTTTATAGCGCTGGCCACGGCTTCAGGCATGGCTTGCTCGAGCTTGAGTGCTGCTCGTAGGTGATAGAGAAAATGCGTCGTATCATCCACAGCAATCCCAAGGATCAATGCGACCATCACAATCAGATTGAAGTCGAAGTTCATGCCCCAGGCGCCCATTAGTCCACCAACAGCTAGCAGTGGAATCATGTTGGGGATCATGGCGAGCAAAGCCCAGCGAAACGATCGGAAGAAGATGTAAAAGCTGAGGAAAATGCAGATGAAATCCAAAGCAAAAGACCAGACAAAGCCTTGGTAGATGGCCTTGAGGATGGCCGCTCGAACAGTAGAGAAGCCTCGCACTGTTGTCTTAAAGAGCTCACTATACCGTTTTTTGTTGGCGATTCTTTCGATGGAGGCCGTCACATTCAGCATTTCTTGAGACTCAAGAGACTTAAGAAAAATGATCAAGCGCGCCTCATCATGACCGGCCGGCAAAACATCCTGCGTGACACCAAAGTCTTCAGCAAATCCTACCGTACCCTTGAGCTGGGAATCACTATTCAAAGGAAAGGTAACAATGTCACCTTTGTCCTGAAACAACCCGCGCATCAGACGTTGATGGCCTGACAGTCCTCGCACATGGGCCACACCCGGCAGAGCCCGAATCTCATCCTCTAAGGATTTCAGTTCTTGTTCCGCCTGTGGCGTCCAAAATTCTTGGCGAGGCGCCGAGAGAACGAGATCAATGCTTCCCGCGAACTGAAAATACTGCTGAAACTTCAAAACGGCCTGGCTGAGAGCATGGTCTGCGACAAACTTGTCATAAAGATTGTCGGCGGCTTTTAAGCGAGAAGAGAGATAAGCGCTGCCAAGACTGAAGATCACGAATCCCACGAGTATCGGCTTCCGCATGCGCGCTGACCAACCGTGGACCTTGAGACTTTCAAGTTTTTTAAGAGGACGGCGAAGATCGAGATCAACGCGGAAAAGCAAAATCAGATGAGGCAGAACATAGAACGTCATGAGAAAAGCAATGGCCGATCCGACGGCGCAGTAGATACCAAACCAGCGAACCGGTGGAATATCAGCCGCCAGCAGTGATAACAGTCCGATCCATGTGGTGACGGCACAGATCCAGCACGGACGACGAATTCTCTCTAAAGCGTTCTGCAGACGGAGTACATGATCAGCTTCGTCTCCATGGGCAAGAGATGAAAAAAGATGAATCAAATCGGCGGTGGAGATAATAAGAATGAAAAGCAAAGCAAAAGAGGAAAATGGATTGATACTCCCCTCACACAATGTGATCAGGGCCACCGTCAGGAAATAGCTAATCGCCATGACATAAAAGCTCAGAAAGCAGACCCGCCAAGATCGGAAAAGGATCCAGATCAATCCTAGGATCAACAAAAGAATCAACGGCAGCAGCTTCGTCTGACCAGAGATAACTTCTGTGACAAAAGCATCTCGGGCGACCTCCGTTCCGAGCACATAATAGTTGAGATTCGTTTTATCCAACACCGAGCGCACCTGGGCGAGTACAGGTGAAGGCCCTTGGACCGGCGGCCGCTTGCGTAAACGCAAAGCCACAAGAGTGGCTTTTTCTGAGGGATCAAGGAAGGTTCTTTGATAAATCGACTCTTCTCTTAATTTCTTAAGACCTTCGGGACGAAGTTGACCACGGTCAAAAAAAGTTCGCAAGAATGTACGCTGATCTTCCCGCACGACATATTCGGCATCAAAGAGCGAAGTCACGTTCGCGAGATGCGGAACTTTCTTCAGCTCGGCGGTGACCTCACCTAATCGTTGCTGAAAATCGGCCCGCTCTGTCCAAGGGGTTGGCGACTCGAGCAGCACATAGACCTGCAACTCATCACGATACTTCGCTTCGTGTTCCGCATACTGGCGATAGATCGGATCGCTCTCACTGAGCACACTGGTAATACTGAACGGCTTGATGGTCGACTTTACCAGCACCGCGGAAGCCACAACCACGAGAAGACTAAAAAAAACGACGAGACTTCTACGTATCACGGCAAGCGCCACCACTCAGCAGCGATCCAGAAGAGGCGTGCACCTAGAAGTGTGAAGATGACGGACTTGAACTGGGGAGTGGCGTTCGTAAAGGGTGCCTTCGACCAACGTAGACATTGGATGAGTCCCCAAAAAAAAAGAAAAGAGAAAATGACGTAGAGTATCGCCGGGCCATTGGAAAAACGGTCCAGTTGATTCTCATTCCATAAAATTGTCGCGACTCCCGCATAACCCCAGAAGAGCATCAGGGCCCCTACTCTAAGCGCGTGGGTAGCACCTAAGAGACTGGAGAAGTTTCTTGCCGTGGCATACGTGTCGTTCGGTTTGAGTTGAAAAATTTGCGTGGCGGCGTAACTTCCACCAACGGTGAGGGTAAAGAGCCAACCCATCATCCAGGTGCGCGCACTTGGTTCAAAGCCCGAGATGGTGGCACCGAGGATCACTCCAATCACACCACACCCGGTCGCATCCAAGAAGAGATCAACGCCGCCCACTTCTTTACCGCGCCACTTGAGTCCAGGCACTCGGCCTGAGTAAGCATAGGAGAAGATCAACGCCACAATGGCACAGCCGAGGGGATAGACTCCATAGATAGCCGCCATGACACAACCGAGCAGCATACAAACAACACCGAAGTGCCCTAGCCACTTCGGACGTGGAGGGGGATTATCCAAAAAATTCAGAGGCCCCGCATCTCGATCAACGTGGGTATTGAGAGCACAGGTTCCGCCAAAAAGTAGGACACTGTAGATCAAGAACAGTGCCAACAGATCCGTTGGCCAGGCCGCCTTATTTGGATTGAGCGCATAGCCTGTTAACACAAAAACAAAACTAGGAAGAAATGTTTTAGGGCGCATGTGAATGAGATACAACTTCCACTCTTTCATTTTTTATCCTTCAAAAAATACTGGCGAGCACGAAAGAATTTTGATTCCTGGCCAACTTTCATGCCACGCTCATTCAGCAACAACGTCTCTAGTTTATTTAGAAGCAACGTTCCCATCTCACGCGGGCGATACTTATTTTCAATCTCCAGTTCTTTGATGAGGAATTCTTCTTTGCCACCACTGGCTTGAATGAAATGGGCCTCATCCCACGAACCTTCCATCAGCCAAACCCAGGATGGATTTTTACGAAATACAGCAGGCACCATCAGTTCGTTCTTCTCTGAATCTTTCAGAAGCAAGAGCGGAGAAACTCGTTCGTTACGATCAATCAGGATGTGGTAGCGCTGACGATGCGAATAACCAAGCACGACGGGTGCGAGGCCCTTGGTTTTCAACTGGCGACGACGCAATTCTTGGAACGGAGCGAGGCTAGAACTTTCCTTGCGCTCAAGCCATTGAGAAAGAAGTGCACTATCAGCAGCACTCACTCCTCTCTGAGCGACATATCTCTCAATGATGTCGACGATGCGTACACCAGAAATACTTTGCTCTTTGAGATTGCGTTCCTCTTCTTCGATCCGTGCAGCTCCCGGCGCTTCCATCTCTGATTTTAGTTGGATGACATAAGCTGGCGGCTGGGTCCCTTTGCGAACTCGACGGATACGTAAACCAAGTCCGGCCTGAGTCAAAACACCGTCAGGAGAATCGAAGTAGAGATCTTCGGCGAGATACACATCGTGAGGCCAAAAACGAAAATCTCCCAGAAGAAATGTTTCTTGCGGCAATGGTTGGTTCGCCGGGACCACGTACTTGCGTTGCTCTTCGACTCGATTGGTAGCGGCAAAGATATTGAAGCTCAGGATGAGAAGAAGGATTTTTACCATCCGTACCCCCGGAACCGTCCGCGCGTGTGCCACAGTCCTGCGGGATAAACATTGAGATCAGGCTCGCGTACGAGCTCTCCGTTCTTCACAACATCACCGATGTTGAGTTGGCGATTAATCTGCCATGTGTGAGGGTCTGAAACCTGAAACGCTTTAAGAATTTGTCGACGACGTTCGGCGAGTTTGTGGAAATACAATTCGCGCACTTCCTGTGGCCATCCAGAGTGTGAGAGCATTTCTCGCAAATCATCAGGCCCCAGGCGTGCGATCTGTTTGGCCATCCACGCAAGATCGCTCCACGTCGTTTCACGCCAAGCCTCCGGGATATGATTCATGCGGGCGAGAAAACGAAGTTCTTTCCCATCGTCTTCTAAAGCATCCCAGCTGAGCTCATTCACCAGGCCGCCTTTGAGATCGCGCGGAAATTTCTCAATGCGAACTCCCAGTGAAACACCAAGGTCACTATAACTGGCCTTGATACCTTCCGCAGTTAGAGCAAGCAAAGTGTTGTCGGTTTTGGTATCCCAGTTTCCGATCCAAATTTCTGCCAAGAGTGCTCCGCGCACAGAACGCTTCGTTCTATTTTGAGCGATATCCGGCATGAAGGGGCCGAGGCGTGTTTCAGAACTTGGTCTTGGCTCCAGAGCTAATCCGGTGAACGTGAGGTAGGTTTCGCCTTCTCGTCCACGCAGCAAGGGCTCTACGCTAATCATCTCATCTGTGACGACACTCACTTGGCGGATGAACGGGCTCAGATTTATTTTGTAACTGTTATAGATGAAATTCACCAACTGCTGAACGGTGCGCTTCTGCTTGCCTTGCCGACCCAACAGTAAGCGCAGCTCTCCAGCTCCGCGATGAAACGGGAAATCGACGTTGAAGCCCAGCGAGGCAAAAATCCTTGAAGCCACCGGATCACTGTGGATTTCATCCCCCCACTTAATCAACCAACGTTCGCCATTGCGAAGATCGTCAGCGTGAACCTTGGCGACACTTCCCTTGCCTTCTAACTTATCAAGTCTCAGCCAAGAAAAATCCGGGTCAACTCCCGCCGCTTTCCACTGGCGATCGAAGGCTTCATGCAGTGGAGCGGCTGGGCTTTTCCAAAAAGCATCGCTCTCTGCAGGCCGACCATCATCAGGCGTGTGAGCGAACTTTAAAAGATACGGGGAGAGATCGTGGGTCAGGCCCATCTTAAGAATGTCGAGCAAGCCCACGCCGGCCTCAACACGATGGCGATCAATAAAAGAGTGATAAATCAAATCGAGATTGTCCCAGGCGACGGTGTCGGGAAATCTTCCCAGGTCGAAGGCCCGCTCTTGTTGTTCGCAAGTATTGCGAACAAACGAGAGCATCACCGGTTTGCGTTCTTGCGTGAGCTCACGACCTTCGGCTTCTTTCACGTCAGGATTTGTGAGTGCTTCGCAACGTGACCGCGATTCTTCCAGCGTGAGCGCCTGGGCGCTCAAACTGAGAAAGAATATTGGCCACAGCCGCTTCATTACGCACGGGCCCCACGGTAGTCCATGATCTCGCGGTTACCGATGTAGCTGTACCCAATGAAGATCAACACAAAGGCCGCATGGATCGGCCACCCGAGCTCAGCAAAACCGTCGTACTGGCGGAAGAAGCCCCACGCGAAGGTCACAGCTGTACCACCGTGGATACAGATCCACATGATCATATGAATGATGGTTTCTCTCTCCGAGCAACGAGGAAGGTGCCAGTGGATCTCGTCCATGAATTCGTGGAGTGTCCGTGTCACCCAGCAGCCCAAGAAGAGAAACAGTGCTTGGCCAGGCCACCAGGTCATCAACAAGAGTGAGAGCATCAGTCCGTAGCTGGTGTAAAGAATCATGCGGTGAGTGCGCAACTCTCCGTCCGTGATGTCTTTTTTCCAAATCGCTAAATGCGTTTTGTGGTCGAGGTACCAGAAGATGCCGAAGAAGAATCCGAAGAAGAGCATTCCGTAAGCAAAATGCTGCGGAGGAATTGCCTCAAGCCATGACATAAAAAACCATCCTTGAAATAAAGATCAACCCACAGGTCGCGAGGTTCATGTATTGAGTTGCGTAGTGGCCCGGGTCTCCCCAGCGCAGCCACTCAAGGTTCGCCGCACGCCAAAGGAGAACGGCGATCCACGCGATTCCCCACGGCACAGGACAAATAACAAGCAAGAGACCACTCAGAAGATTCAGCGTATGCAGAAGCGCGTAGGTGGTGCGTTCACCAAACACAAGCGGCAACGTTCGGGTGCCACTCAGCCGATCTTCTTCGAGATCATCTAGATCGCGCAGCACACTACCGGCCATCACTTGCAACGCCACGAAGCCGGCGACGATGTGGATGTACGGAGATGACGTATCACCGGCCCCTAAATAAACGAGCATCGCCCAGCCCACACCGATCCAGGCACTCTTGATGCCGGTGAGAGATTTGAGACGAAAAATTCCCTTCACCGTGGCGACGGGATAAGAGTAAGACAAACCCAAGAATAAAATGATGAGTGAGCACAACAGAGTCTGTGGCCCTTGCCGCATCAGCGAGAGTGCGAGCCCCGAAATGAGCAGTGGAAGAAGTTTGAGTCCGGCGCGGGATTTTACTGCATCCCAAGGGTGTTGCTCGTCTGTCAGTGAATCCATGCCATAGACAAAACCCACCAATGAAAATGTGATCCATGACACCGAGCAACCGGTCGCAAGATCGTCACTCACGAGGCTGAACCCCGTCAGCACGATGGCGATGGCAGCGGACACAAGGATCCAAATAGACTTCCGTCTCCAGAGGAGAAAATGCGATGCCAACATGCGGTCTTCCTTTGAGCTTTTATTCTATCGCTCTGGGACGGGGCGCAGGAAGAATTTATTATCTAAAGCGTTGGAATCAGGTACTCGCTTTTTACACGGGTGGCTTGTGCGCCATCGAGGATTTGGGTAACCTCACCCGCCAGTTCCATTTATAGGAGTCCCCCATGTTTTTGAAACATTTCACTCTTGCCGCCCTCGTGGCGATCGTCTCAGGCCAGGCCTTTGCCTTGAACGAAGGTCTACGCTACCACCTCAAATCTATGGAGCACGGTAAAGCCGCTGCCTACCGTTTTGATGGCACTTTGCGCCTGACACAAGATGGCTTCTTCCAACAAAAACTCAGCCACGATGATCCCGGCTCGGCGACCTTCGGTCAGCGCTACTTCATTGACTCAAAATACGCCACGGCCGGAGAAACGGCCCCGGTGTTCTACATCATCTGCGGTGAGTGGAACTGTGATGGCACAGGTTCATACTCATCAGTTGAGCGTCTTGCTAAAGAAGTCGGCGCGCACTTGGTGGCCCTCGAGCACCGCTACTACGGCGAAAGTTTGCCGTTCCGTAAATTGACCACGGAGCGTCTCTCGCACTTGAATCTTGATGCTGCGATCACAGACTTGGCCGCGTTTCAAAAGCACGCCATGGATAACATGAACCTCAAGGGCAAGTGGGTCGCCTTCGGTGGCTCTTACGCCGGCACCCTCGCTGCGTTTTACCGCCTCAAGCATCCGGAGCTGGTAGTAGGATCTCTCGCTTCTTCGGCTCCCGTATTGGTGAAAGCTGAATTCAACGAATACGATGCGCACGTGGCATCTGTGATCAACAAAACCGCTTGCGGTGACATGGTTCGCGAAGCGGTCGCAGGAATCGAATCTCGCATGGTCACTCGCGAAGGCACACTCGCGGTGAAGGCCCTCTTTAACTCGAGCGATGTAGTGAATGACGACGACTTCCTCTACGTCGTCGCCGACATGCTCGCAGCGGCCGTGCAGTACGGGAAACACACGAAGTTCTGCAATGATCTCGCTGCCAATCCAGATCGCGTCGCCGGTTATGCCAAGGCGGGGATCAACGTTTTGAACTCGATGGGTACGACTCCGATTGAAATTTCCATGCAGGCCGCGGAAGCGCAAGACATCACACCAGCAAGCTACTTCCGTCAGTGGATGTGGCAGAGCTGCCTCGAGTTCGGTTGGTTCCAAGTGGCCAACGGTTCAGGCACCGACACTTCACGTTCAAGCCGCATCGATCTTCCGTACCACGACCGCGTCTGCGAACGTCTCTATGGCCAAGGCACCACGGCCGATGGGTCGTTGAATGCAAACTGGTATGCGCCACTCTTTAGCCCAAGCACGAGCAACATCATCTTCACGAATGGCTCGAACGATCCATGGTTGCGCCTGTCAGTTATTCCAGGAGTGCAGGCACCGAATCTTGATCTCTTGATGATTGATGGTGCTGCTCACTGCAACGACCTCAACGCACTCTCAGCACTGCCAACAGTGCAGGCAGCGCAAGTTCAGTTCGGCCAGATCATTAAGGGTTGGTTGAAGTAGGCGTCGCACCTAACCATGTGTCCGGCCGATCACAAAAAGCCGGACGCTGGGCACAGGCATTTTCGCTTAAATCCTCGATCGAATATTCGACGCTGAAGCGCGCACACTGGTTGTAGCGCTTCACGATGTCGGGCGTGCTCTCGATGTGGCACGGACCATTGATGATGCGTGCAAAGTGCGCCGGATGCAGCATGCTTCGTCCCATGGGTTTATTGCGATAGTGCACGCTGGTTCCTGTCCTCCGGAACTCTCCGGCAGGGATCGAGAAATCACTGGGCGTCTGACGCCCGTTAAAATCAGGACAGGCGTAGACCTTTCTTAGCGGCGAACTGATCGCCACCGCTTCCGGGCGCAGGATGTCTAGGTAGTGCCGGCAAGCGGCGTCCCCCGCCGGGCACGAACAACTGAGCGTCTTGCGACTCACGGTCGTCGCCGTGCCGTTGGTATTCAGTACCGGCAGCAAGTAGGAGCGAATCTCGATTTTGTCGACGGTGTTCACCAGCAGAGTGTTGAACGGCTCATCGACGGACGTCGGGAACGGCACAAACTCATCATCCTTCTCGACGCAGTAGATGTCTTTGAGTGTCATCGGTTTTGGAGAGATCATAATGGCAGCGGGGGCACCCGCGAGACCAGGAAGCACCGGAGTCGTTGGGAGCACCACCGGTGGGTAGCGCAGCGGAAGGCCTACACTCAACGTTGAGACGTTACCGATCTGGAAGTACTTTTTGCGCATAAGCATTTCGCGCACGACAGGATTCGAGCTTTGAAGATGCGGCGTGAACGACGAGTTGGTAGGAATCTCACAACGGCCAAACTCACCGACGGAGTCGTCAAAGGCGATCTGCATGCCCTCGCCCATCATCGAATCGCCCGGGCCCATCGCCCGGCAGGCGCTGGCGTTCACGTCCTGGCCGTTGTCCTTGTACTCGTCACACAGGCCCGCGAAGTGCAGCAGCTCGTGGACGATGGTCGCACAGTTGAAATCCGAGGAGTATTCCTGGGCCGAACCGCGCTCACCAGGTTTGATGAGCTTGATGTTGATGACTGGAGGCTTCATGTCGCCCATGGCGTTCGCTTGGGTGGGATTCACGGCGATGAGGTTCAGCTGCTCTCCCCCTGGCCCGCGCAGGCCAGGCCTCGCAGCGTCGAGGCAGCTGCGCACACGATTGAGCATCGCTGCGGGTGTGACCGTCGCATCCGCGTTGGCGGTGAAGTTGAGGTTGAAAACCATCTCGTATTGCTTTTCACCGAGGTACTTGAGAGTGCCCTTGTGATCGTTCGGTAATTTATAGTCTGTGGTGCCAATGCTTCCGTGGCTCACGCCTTCTTGGCGATGGGCCGCACGCACTTTAGTTGCACGGGTCACGTCGAACACCCGCGCGTCGCCCGGCTTCGTGAGCGGATTACAGCGGTTGATCTCGTCGATGTCGGCGATCCAATCGGCAGGACTGATGGAGTAATTCGTCGAGCACAAGGGTTGGGCGTGAGCGAGCGTAAGGAAAAAAAGGAGAAATATCACGGCCGCTCCGCCGGTGCGCCGCCGAGGAACTTCACAGGATCGCGGCACTCCTCCGGTACGTTTGAACAGTCGGCGGGCGTGTTGTCGGGCTGCGAATGGCGGTAGGCAAACTGCGCACAGCGATCGTAGAGCGTGGTGCGGTCGATGGCACGGCACGAGCCGCGCAAGACGCGCATGAAGTGCGCGGGATGGATGAGGCTACGCTTGAGACGCGGAGGATTGCGGAACTCGACGAAGCCGCCGGACTCGCGTTCGTCTCGGACGGTACCTGGGTTCATACCGACGTCGGTGGCGCCGGCGTCCTGCGAACTCGATGGACAGCGATAACGACGGTTACTCGCCTGGTAACCTTCGTTCATCTTGGCGCGCACGCCGCTGATACTTGTCTGGCACTGCGAGTTGCCCGCGGGACACTTGCAGGTCATGCGGTACTGCGACGGCAGGGTTTCGGCGGCACTGACGTTGCGGCCTGCGAAGTCCATCTCGAAGCCGCGTGGAAGATCCGCGAAGCGGGCTCCGTAGGTTTGCAGCAAAGGCCTCGCGGTCGTCGGCGCAAAGGTCGTGACCGTGCACCAACCACTCTCAAAGGCGGACTTGTCTGACAGCGTTTTGTAGATGTCATTAGCGTCCGGCGACATCTCGACAGCGAGGTGGTCCGCGGGGGCGTTCACCCACTTCGAGCCGGGATTCAAAACACAGCGCTTCGCGAGGCCGACGGCGTCGTCGTAGGTGCCCTGCATGTCCACGCTCATGATCGAATCGTCGCGCACGATCACGCGACAGGCCGCCGCGTTCTGGATCTCAGTAGGATTACCCTCCGGGTACTCGTCGCACAGGCCGGCATGGTGAAGAAATTCGTGGATGATCGTGGCGCAGGTGAAATCCATCGAGAAATTATTCGCGTTGCCGCGACCGCTGGCCTTGACGTTGATCGCGATGGGCGGCGGCGTCGGCGACGCACCACTGGAACCACGGAGTGTGAGTCGCATTTGGTGCCCATCGGGCCCGACCATCGCGGGCGACGCCTGAGCAAAGCACAGCTCGACCCGTGAGCGCATCTCGGCGGCCTGCGCCGCCGTGGTTCCGGCAGCGGTGAACTGCGCGCTGAATTCGACGTTCCAAGATTTATCGGCGAGGCGCCGGAGGACGAACTGACTGTTGTTAGGGACCTTGTTTTCCGTATGGCCAAGCTGGTCGTGGCGCACGGCCTCACCGACGTCGGGGATCGCGCAGGCCGAAATGTCTGCGAGACTTTGCAGGCTCGAGTTGAGGCCCGCATTCAGCAGGCCCTGCAACGGCTGTTCCGGATCGAGACACGTCTCGCAGTCGGCAGCGCCCCAGGCGAGCTGGGTCATGAGTAGAAGGATTGTGATCAGTTTCATACGTCTCCCCAACAATGATCTTAGCGCGGATCAATTGAGCGGCGATGGCGGGGTAAAAGGTGCCGTTGAAATTTCATGAACCTAGCTCCAGAGGCCGACGAACTCAGTCAGTCATAGCTAGACAACTTCTTAACCCAAAACATTCGAACGGGACTCCCGCCCGCTCATCCCTTAAGATCAGATTTTATTTTTAGGAGGTTCCATGAAACTACTTATCCTCGCCTTCACTCTCATGAGTGTAACGGCTTTCGCCAAAGTCGAAACCAAAGTCATCGAATACAAGGAAGGCGACGTCACGCTAGAAGGCTATCTCGCCTACGACACAAAATTCAAAGGGCCGCGCCCCGGCGTACTTGTGGTGCATGAATGGATGGGCCTTGATGGCTACGCCAAGTCTCGTACTGAGCAACTCGCGAAACTGGGCTACATCGCTTTCGCCGCAGATATTTTCGGCAAGGGCGTGCGTCCCTCGACAATGGATGAAGCGGCGAAAGTTTCTAGCGGCTACAAAGCCAATCCCGAACTCTGGCGCGCACGTGCCGTGGCCAGTCTTGAAACGCTGAAGGCGCAGAAAAATGTTGATGGCAAAAAAATCGCAGCGATCGGTTACTGCTTCGGCGGTTCAACGGTTCTCGAATTTGCTCGTGCGGGCACAGAACTCAACGGCGTCGTGAGCTTCCACGGAAATTTTGCCACGAAGCTTCCTGTGAAAGGCCCTGGCATTGTGAAAACAAAAGTGTTGGTGCTTCACGGCGCCAATGATCCCTTCGTGAAAGAAGACGAGTACGAAGACTTCATCGAAGAGATGCAGAAGAGTAAGGCCGACTGGCAGATGATCAGCTACGGCAATGCGGTTCACAAGTTTTCAAACCCAGAAGCGGGCAACGATCCGTCGAAAGGTTTTGCTTACGACAAGTCGGCCGACGAACGCTCATGGGCAGCTATGCAAACGTTCTTCAAAGAAATTTTCTAGTTATTTAATTTTCGGGGAAGTCTTCGCTGAGGAGACTTCTTCGACAATGATCTTCCCTTCGCTAAAACAAAACACCACGTTCATTCCCGCAAAGTCTAAACCAAATCGCGCATCTGGTTTTGCGACACGCGGTCTTGGATCGAGCGCCAACACTTGCTCAAGCGCTTGTTTGTGTTCGCCCGCCTCTGCTTTCCACACCACCACTACTTTAGGTTGAGAGATCGCATCAGACCAATGAGAGGCTGGGGTCTGTGGCACATCGTAAGAAGCGACGTAAGGTTTGATATCAAAGATCGGCGTTCCATCCACAAAGTCATGCCCAGAAACATGAATCTGCGCGACACCAGGCGCGATCACAATTTTTTCAACTTTGACCAGCGAGAGCCCTAATGGATTAGGCCGATGAGGAGAACGCGTGGCAAAAACCCCCACTCGTTTTTCTCCACCCAAAACCGGAGGACGCACAGTGCCGCCCTTAAAACTTTCGCTCAGATGAAAATGGAAGATCACCCACAGGTGTGAGCACTCATAAAGGCCCTTGAGACATGTCTCGTGTGACCACTCGCCCGTTAGTTCGAGAATGGCCCGCAAGGCAGGAGCGAGTCCTGGCTGCTTTGGAACGCCAAACTTCTCACTAAACTCAGAGCGAATATGACCTATGGCGCCGAGCACAAGTTGCTGATTTTTCATAAATGTAACTTTTCAATATCTCTCATCGTACTGATGATACCAGCGAAGAAAGAGAAGGTAGAGATACAAATCGGAGAGAAGCATGGTCGAGTCATTGCTCGCAAAGCAATTAATTCCTGATGTGGTGATTCGCTGGGGCATTCGCCGCCTTTTGCGTGAGCGTTTGCTAGAAATTGCACCCATGAATTCTGCTATCGCCCAGGCCGCCTTTGTGGAAAAACTTCGCCAGGGTCCCATCGCAGTTCACACCACTGATGCCAATGAACAGCACTACGAAGTGCCCACGGAATTTTATCTCAAGTCCCTTGGCCCTCATCTCAAATACTCCTGCGGTTACTGGGAAGAAGGTGATGACCTCGCCGCTTCTGAAAAAAGAATGCTCGCGCTGACCTGCGAGCGGGCAGGACTGACAGATGGGATGGATGTTCTTGAACTCGGCTGCGGCTGGGGTTCTCTTTCTCTTTGGATGGCCGCGAAATACCCCAAATCAAAAATTACCGGTGTCAGTAATTCAGCGACTCAACGTGCACACATCATGAATGAAGCGCAAAAGCGCGGACTCACGAATCTGCAAATCATCACCGCTGACATGAATGAGTTCCAAGCTCCGGGCCACTACGACAGAGTGGTCTCTGTTGAAATGTTCGAGCACATGCGCAACTGGGAAAAACTTCTCGAAAAAGTCCACGGCTGGCTCAAGCCCGATGGAAAACTTTTTATCCATATCTTCGTTCACAAAACGACGCCGTATCTCTTCGAAGTCAAAGACGCCTCCGACTGGATGTCGCGCTACTTCTTCTCAGGCGGAATGATGCCGAGCCTCGATCTCTTCACGAAGTTTGATCGTCATTTTAAAGTCGGCCAGCAATGGTCCGTGAACGGCAACCACTACGCCAAGACCTCGGAAGCCTGGCTCGCAGAGACTGACAAGCATACGGCTTACTTCCTACCACTTTTCGAAAAACACTACGGAGCCGGCGAGGGCCGCAAGTGGCTCGAGTGGTGGCGCATCTTCTTCATGTCCTGCGCTGAACTCTTCAAATTCAACGATGGAAAAGAATGGTTCGTCGGTCATTATCTCCTGGAGAGAAAATGAAGAAACGGCTGGCGATTGTCGGGACAGGCATGGCCGGTATGTCGGCCGCTTATTTCCTACAAAACGATTACGACATCACAGTGTTTGAGAAGAACACCTACGTAGGAGGCCACACCAACACGGTCTACGTTAAAGAAGATGGCCGTGACCTACCGATCGATACGGGCTTCATGGTGTTCAACGAAGTCACCTACCCTCTTATGTGTCGTCTCTTTAAAAAACTCTCGGTCCCCTATCATGACACAGACATGTCGTTCACCATTTTTGATTCGGAACGTTCATTCGAATACAACGGCAGTTCCTACGCAGATATCTTCTCACAAAAGAAGAACGCTCTAAGCCCGCGCTTCTGGCGCATGCTCATCGACATCATGCGCTTTGGAAAGGGCGTACCTCGCTATCTAAACGACGCTGGCTTTGTCGATATTTCCCTGGGTGATCTCATCACCAAAGAAAAACTCGGCGACGGCTTCACCCACGACTATCTGCTACCGATGACGGCAGCGGTGTGGTCTACGCCTCATCATGAGATGCTCCGGTTCCCGGCCCGCACCATGGTGCGCTTTCTGCAGAACCATGGACTCACGGGAATCGATACCCAACACCAGTGGAAAACGGTGGAAGGCGGCTCGGAAACCTACAAGAAGAAGCTCATCGCGAGCTTCCAAGATAAAATCCGCACGGATAAAGCCATTAAGAGTGCCCATCGATCTGGAGACAACGGTGTTCTCGTTTTTAAGGATGGCACGCAAGAGAGCTTTGATACCGTCATCTTTGCGTCTCACGCTGATGAAACCCGCGAACTCATCTCCGACCTCACACCTACTGAGCGCGAAATTCTCGCTCCGTTTAGCTATCAGACGAATGAAACCTGGCTGCACACGGATGAGTCCGTCATGCCAAAGCTAAGAAGCAACTGGTCGGCCTGGAACCAAGTTCACCGTCAAGGCGAACGCTTCACCGTTTACTACATGAACAAGCTTCAGCCGATCTCGAAGAAGGTGAACTACTTCGTGAACATCAACGGGAATCGGTTTGTCGATGAATCGAAAGTTCTGAAGAAGATCACCTACCACCATCCTGTCTTCAATCTGCAAACAGAGAAATCGCAGGCGCGCATTCCGGAACTCAATTCGTTGAAGAGTCCCTTCCGCTATTGTGGAGCGTGGTACCGCTATGGATTCCATGAGGACGCTCTCATGTCCAGCGTGGCGCTATGCCAAAGCATGCTAGGCCGTGAGGTCCTATGAATAGCGCCGTCTACCTCGGAACCATCGCCCATGTTCGTCGTGCAGTCACTGGCTACCAGTTCAAGAGCCGCATACCGTGGTGGTTGCTTGATCTCGACGAAGTCGATGACCTCGCAAAAAAGTTTTGGGGTTTCCGTCGTGGTAATTTCTCGCTCTTCGCCTTTCGCGATCATGACCACATTAATCTGGGCCACAAGACGGCTAAAGAAAACATCCTCGCCTGGGCCCAGCAAAACGGTGTGACGGAACCGATAAATAAGGTCTTTCTCCTCACGAATCTGAGAACGTGGGGATATGTGTTTAATCCGGTCTCTTTCTATTTCCTGCAAGGGACGACTCAGCGCTGGGTTGTAACAGAAGTCGGCAACACATTCTGGGAACAGAAGCCGACGTTGCTCGGTCCGTTCACTGGTGAAAAAGTTGTGCAGGACATTCCCAAGTTATTCTACATCTCACCGTTTCTCTCGCTGGAGAATCGGTTAGTGCTTGATGTCAGCTGGCCCGCGGAAAAACTCCGCATCCACATCGACGATCGCTCGCCGCAGGATGAAAGCGAGTTGGTGGCGGTGTTCAACGGCGAGAGACAAGAAATCACACAAGGCACGGTATTGAAGCTCGCACTGAGTTTTCCCTTCTTGTGCTTCGGTGTCATGGCAGCCATCCACTGGCACGCACTCAAGCTCTGGCTCAAGGGTGTTCCTTTCTTTAGTAAAAATGACCGCAAGGATCTTCAACAGGGAGTCTTCGTATGGAAATCGCGAAAATTTGTGAAGCACTAGTTCCTCCTTCACTCGTTCGCTCTACCGTAGAGGGTGTCCTCGCGCGCATCAAGCACGGCGCCCTCGTCGTGCGGCACAGCGACGGATCCGAGTCACGTTACGGAGATACGTCGAGCCCACTGCGCGTAGAGATCACCGACGACAGATTCTATCTCCACTGCCTCCTGTTCGGTGACATCGGTTTCGGCGAGGCCTACACCGACGGGTGGTGGACCACGCCGGATCTCGCGGAAACCATGAAACTGCTCATCAACAACGCCCAAGAGCTCGGCGGAATGTCGGGGTCTGATAAGAACGCGGGCAATCTGCTGAAGGTCTTCAACAAAGGGGCACAACTCCTACGCGCCAATACGATCGCAGGCTCTCGCAAAAACATCCAAGAGCACTATGATCTCTCGAACGATTTTTATGCGCTCTGGCTTGATGCCACCATGACGTATTCAAGTGCGTTGTGGAACGAACCCAACATGACACTTGAGCAAGCACAGAGAGCGAAATGGCGCTCACTCGCGGAAAGCCTCGAGCTCAAAAAAGAAGACGAGCTCCTTGAGATCGGAACTGGCTGGGGGGGCTTCGCATGCTTTGCCGTAAAAGAGTACGGCTGCAAAGTCACAACGTTCACCATCTCCGCCGAACAGCACAAGTACGCCCAGGAACTTTTCATCCGCGAAGGCGTCGCCGATCGCATCACGCTGCACCTCCAGGACTACCGCAAGATTCAGGGGACGTTTGATAAAATTGTTTCCATCGAAATGATGGAGGCCATCGGCCACGATTTTTTACCCGTCTTCTTCCGCGTGATTGAAAGTAAGCTCCGCCCAGAGGGACTCATGAGCTTTCAAGTCATCACGACACCGGACTCGCGCTACCACGAATACCGTAAAGGTGTGGACTGGATTCAGAAGCACATTTTCCCCGGCGGACTTCTTCCGAGCGTCGGCCATCTGCATGAGGTCATCAACAAGGTGACCGACATGCACATGCTCAAGTTCCTCGACATGGGAACGCACTACGCGAAGACCCTGAATGTCTGGGATAAGAATTTTCAGTTGGTGAAAGATCAGGTCGCTGAACTGGGCTTCGACGAACGCTTCCAGCGCAAGTGGCACTACTACCTAAAGTACTGCGAAGCCGCTTTCATCACCCGCAACATCTCGGTGGTGCAGGTGACGCTCACGCGTCCGAATAATCGGAAACTGGTAAACGGGGCTTTGTGAAAGGAATCAGCCGTGGAACGCGGGACGCGTAGTCCTGGTAGTCCGCGCGCTTCATGTACTTTTTCTCGATGAGTGGAATGCCCGTGACCTTTAACAGACTGTAGCAAATCGTCAGTGGGCCCACGATGGTCCAGGCGGTCCAGAAGCCGAAGATGTAAATGTACACGCCCCACCACACCAGCATTTCTCCCAAGTAGTTGGGGAAACGCGAGTAAACCCAAGGGCCCGTCATGCAGAGCTTACCCTTATTGGCCGGATCTTTTTTAAAGCGCTCCAAATGAGCATC